>VOQZ01002169.1:0-29158 GCA_008079305.1 Phytophthora palmivora
AACATGATCACAGTGGAGAAGCAGGGTATCGATCCCTGTACCTCTCGCATGCTAAGCGAGCGCTCTACCATTTGAGCTACATCCCCAGGACAACAACTAAACCGCTCTACCACAATACAATCGCTGCCCACACACACCACAACACCTAACATCGCAAAACAACGCTAAACATCGCAAACCAACACAAACCAATACTAAACATCGCAAAATAACGCAAAACAACACAAACCAATACTAAACATCGCAAAATAACGCAAAAAACGCAAACCAATACTAAACATCGCAAAAACAACGCAAAATAACGCATTACGCAACGCTCACGCAACCATCAATCGACACACACAACACACACATCATGTCAACACGAGACGAAAACGAACAAACCAAACGCATCCTACATGCATGCAACTCGGCGTCACTCACCACTACGCGTCACTACACATCCCGATACGATTTCTGCTTGCAACAGTGGCTGCGAGCTTTTCACAGTCCCGACGCACCTCGTCGATTTGCTCTTCTCCGCTCTGTACGGCCGACCGCTCTGTACGGCCGACCGCTCTGTACGGGCCGAGGTTCACGGCGTCCTTGCTCACTCAGCGCGTCAATACCTCTCTCGGCATTATGGCACAGAACAAGACAGCAGAAGCTGGCGGGAAGCAGAAGCTGGCGGTGAAGCAGAAGCTGGCGGTGAAGTAAGTAGAAGCTGGCGGTGAAGTATGAAACGGTTCGGGTCAGACGAAGCAAAGTAAGGAGTGACAGAAGTAGGCGAAAGATAAATGAGACAGGCAGCAAAATACTGGTTGAAGTGCATACGGAATAGTTGGAATGCGAAAAGAAAAGTATTACTCAAGGTCAGCGGGTTCGCAGAAGAACCGCGAAGTGCACATTTGGGAAAGTGCTGATGCCAACTGATTTTATCACAGTAACATGATCACAGTGGAGAAGCAGGGTATCGATCCCTGTACCTCTCGCATGCTAAGCGAGCGCTCTACCATTTGAGCTACATCCCCAGGACAACAACTAAACCGCTCTACCACAATACAATCGCTGCCCACACACACCACAACACCTAACATCGCAAACAACGCTAAACATCGCAAACCAACACAAACCAATACTAAACATCGCAAAATAACGCAAAACAACACAAACCAATACTAAACATCGCAAAATAACGCCAAACAACGCAAACCAATACTAAACATCGCAAAACAACGCAAAATAACGCATTACGCAACGCTCACGCAACCATCAATCGACACACACAACACACACATCATGTCAACACGAGACGAAACACGAAACCAAACGCATCCTACATGCATGCAACTCGGCGTCACTCACCACTACGCGTCCACTACACATCCCGATACGATTTCTGCTTGCAACAGTGGCTGCGAGCTTTTCACAGTCCCGACGCACCTCGTCGATTTGCTCTTCTCCGCTCTGTACGGCCGACCGCTCTGTACGGCCGACCGCTCTGTACGGCCGACTGGTTCACGGCGTCCTTGCTCACTCAGCGCGTCAATACCTCTCTCGGCATTATGGCACAGAACAAGACAGCAGAAGCTGGCGGTGAAGCAGAAGCTGGCGGTGAAGCAGAAGCTGGCGGTGAAGTAGAAGCTGGCGGTGAAGTATGAAACGGTTCGGGTCAGACGAAGCAAAGTAAGGAGTTGACAGATAAGTAGGCGAAAGATAAATGAGACAGGCAGCAAAATACTGGTTGAAGTGCATACGGAATAGTTGGAATGCGAAAAGAAAAGTGTTACTCAAGGTCAGCGGGTTTCGCAGAAGAACCGCGAAGTGCACATTTGGGAAAGTGCTGATGCCAACTGATTTTATCACAGTAACATGATCACAGTGGAGAAGCAGGGTATCGATCCCTGTACCTCTCGCATGCTAAGCGAGCGCTCTACCATTTGAGCTACATCCCCAGGACAACAACTAAACCGCTCTACCACAATACAATCGCTGCCCACACACACCACAACACCTAACATCGCAAAACAACGCTAAACATCGCAAACCAACACAAACCAATACTAAACATCGCAAAATAACGCAAAACAACACAAACCAATACTAAACATCGCAAAATAACGCAAAACAACGCAAACCAATACTAAACATCGCAAAACAACGCAAAATAACGCATTACGCAACGCTCACGCAACCATCAATCGACACACACAACACACACATCATGTCAACACGACGAAACACGAAACCAAACGCATCCTACATGCATGCAACTCGGCGTCACTCACCACTACGCGTCCACTACACATCCCGATACGATTTCTGCTTGCAACAGTGGCTGCGAGCTTTTCACAGTCCCGACGCACCTCGTCGATTTGCTCTTCTCCGCTCTGTACGGCCGACCGCTCTGTACGGCCGACCGCTCTGTACGGCCGACTGGTTCACGGCGTCCTTGCTCACTCAGCGCGTCAATACCTCTCTCGGCATTATGGCACAGAACAAGACAGCAGAAGCTGGCGGTGAAGCAGAAGCTGGCGGTGAAGCAGAAGCTGGCGGTGAAGTAGAAGCTGGCGGTGAAGTATGAAACGGTTCGGGTCAGACGAAGCAAAGTAAGGAGTTGACAGATAAGTAGGCGAAAGATAAATGAGACAGGCAGCAAAATACTGGTTGAAGTGCATACGGAATAGTTGGAATGCGAAAAGAAAAGTGTTACTCAAGGTCAGCGGGTTTCGCAGAAGAACCGCGAAGTGCACATTTGGGAAAGTGCTGATGCCAACTGATTTTATCACAGTAACATGATCACAGTGGAGAAGCAGGGTATCGATCCCTGTACCTCTCGCATGCTAAGCGAGCGCTCTACCATTTGAGCTACATCCCCAGGACAACAACTAAACCGCTCTACCACAATACAATCGCTGCCCACACACACCACAACACCTAACATCGCAAAACAACGCTAAACATCGCAAACCAACACAAACCAATACTAAACATCGCAAAATAACGCAAAACAACACAAACCAATACTAAACATCGCAAAATAACGCAAAACAACGCAAACCAATACTAAACATCGCAAAACAACGCAAAATAACGCATTACGCAACGCTCACGCAACCATCAATCGACACACACAACACACACATCATGTCAACACGAGACGAAACACGAAACCAAACGCATCCTACATGCATGCAACTCGGCGTCACTCACCACTACGCGTCCACTACACATCCCGATACGATTTCTGCTTGCAACAGTGGCTGCGAGCTTTTCACAGTCCCGACGCACCTCGTCGATTTGCTCTTCTCCGCTCTGTACGGCCGACCGCTCTGTACGGCCGACCGCTCTGTACGGCCGACTGGTTCACGGCGTCCTTGCTCACTCAGCGCGTCAATACCTCTCTCGGCATTATGGCACAGAACAAGACAGCAGAAGCTGGCGGTGAAGCAGAAGCTGGCGGTGAAGTAGAAGCTGGCGGTGAAGTATGAAACGGTTCGGGTCAGACGAAGCAAAGTAAGGAGTTGACAGATAAGTAGGCGAAAGATAAATGAGACAGGCAGCAAAATACTGGTTGAAGTGCATACGGAATAGTTGGAATGCGAAAAGAAAAGTGTTACTCAAGGTCAGCGGGTTTCGCAGAAGAACCGCGAAGTGCACATTTGGAAAGTGCTGATGCCAACTGATTTTATCACAGTAACATGATCACAGTGGAGAAGCAGGGTATCGATCCCTGTACCTCTCGCATGCTAAGCGAGCGCTCTACCATTTGAGCTACATCCCCAGGACAACAACTAAACCGCTCTACCACAATACAATCGCTGCCCACACACACCACAACACCTAACATCGCAAAACAACGCTAAACATCGCAAACCAACACAAACCAATACTAAACATCGCAAAATAACGCAAAACAACACAAACCAATACTAAACATCGCAAAATAACGCAAAACAACGCAAACCAATACTAAACATCGCAAAACAACGCAAAATAACGCATTACGCAACGCTCACGCAACCATCAATCGACACACACAACACACACATCATGTCAACACGAGACGAAACACGAAACCAAACGCATCCTACATGCATGCAACTCGGCGTCACTCACCACTACGCGTCCACTACACATCCCGATACGATTTCTGCTTGCAACAGTGGCTGCGAGCTTTTCACAGTCCCGACGCACCTCGTCGATTTGCTCTTCTCCGCTCTGTACGGCCGACCGCTCTGTACGGCCGACCGCTCTGTACGGCCGACTGGTTCACGGCGTCCTTGCTCACTCAGCGCGTCAATACCTCTCTCGGCATTATGGCACAGAACAAGACAGCAGAAGCTGGCGGTGAAGCAGAAGCTGGCGGTGAAGTAGAAGCTGGCGGTGAAGTATGAAACGGTTCGGGTCAGACGAAGCAAAGTAAGGAGTTGACAGATAAGTAGGCGAAAGATAAATGAGACAGGCAGCAAAATACTGGTTGAAGTGCATACGGAATAGTTGGAATGCGAAAAGAAAATTTACTCAAGGTCAGCGGGTTTCGCAGAAGAACCGCGAAGTGCACATTTGGGAAAGTGCTGATGCCAACTGATTTTTCACAGTAACATGATCACAGTGGAGAAGCAGGGTATCGATCCCTGTACCTCTCGCATGCTAAGCGAGCGCTCTACCATTTGAGCTACATCCCCAGGACAACAACTAAACCGCTCTACCACAATACAATCGCTGCCCACACACACACAACACCTAACATCGCAAAACAACGCTAAACACATCGCAAACCAACACAAACCAATACTAAACATCGCAAAATAACGCAAAACAACGCAAAACCAATACTAAACATCGCAAAACCAAAAAAGCAAATAACGCATTACGCAACGCTCACGCAACCATCAATCGACACACACAACACACACATCATGTCAACACGAGACGAAACACGAAACCAAACGCATCCTACATGCATGCAACTCGGCGTCACTCACCACTACGCGTCCACTACACATCCCGATACGATTTCTCTGCTTGCAACAGTGGCTGCGAGCTTTTCACAGTCCCGACGCACCTCGTCGATTTGCTCTTCTCCGCTCTGTACGGCCGACCGCTCTGTACGGCCGCCGCTCTGTACGGCCGACCGCTCTGTACGGCCGACTGGTCACGGCGTCCTTGCTCACTCAGCGCGTCAATACCCTCTCGGCATTATGGCACAGCAGACAAGAAGCAGAAGCTGGCGGTGAAGCAGAAGCTGGCGGTGAAGTAGAAGCTGGCGGTGAAGTATGAAACGGTTCGGGTCAGACGAAGCAAAGTAAGGAGTTGACAGATAAGTAGGCGAAAGATAAATGAGACAGGCAGCAAAATACTGGTTGAAGTGCATACGGAATAGTTGGAATGCGAAAAGAAAAGTATTACTCAAGGTCAGCGGGTTTCGCAGAAGAACCGCGAAGTGCACATTTGGGAAAGTGCTGATGCCAACTGATTTTATCACAGTAACATGATCACAGTGGAGAAGCAGGGTATCGATCCCTGTACCTCTCGCATGCTAAGCGAGCGCTCTACCATTTGAGCTACATCCCCAGGACAACAACTAAACCGCTCTACCACAATACAATCGCTGCCCACACACACCACAACACCTAACATCGCAAAACAACGCTAAACATCGCAAACCAACACAAACCAATACTAAACATCGCAAAATAACGCAAAACAACACAAACCAATACTAAACATCGCAAAATAACGCAAAACAACGCAAACCAATACTAAACATCGCAAAACAACGCAAAATAACGCATTACGCAACGCTCACGCAACCATCAATCGACACACACAACACACACATCATGTCAACACGAGACGAAACACGAAACCAAACGCATCCTACATGCATGCAACTCGGCGTCACTCACCACTACGCGTCCACTACACATCCCGATACGATTTCTGCTTGCAACAGTGGCTGCGAGCTTTTCACAGTCCCGACGCACCTCGTCGATTTGCTCTTCTCCGCTCTGTACGGCCGACCGCTCTGTACGGCCGACCGCTCTGTACGGCCGACTGGTTCACGGCGTCCTTGCTCACTCAGCGCGTCAATACCTCTCTCGGCATTATGGCACAGAACAAGACAGCAGAAGCTGGCGGTGAAGCAGAAGCTGGCGGTGAAGTAGAAGCTGGCGGTGAAGTATGAAACGGTTCGGGTCAGACGAAGCAAAGTAAGGAGTTGACAGATAAGTAGGCGAAAGATAAATGAGACAGGCAGCAAAATACTGGTTGAAGTGCATACGGAATAGTTGGAATGCGAAAAGAAAAGTGTTACTCAAGGTCAGCGGGTTTCGCAGAAGAACCGCGAAGTGCACATTTGGGAAAGTGCTGATGCCAACTGATTTTATCACAGTAACATGATCACAGTGGAGAAGCAGGGTATCGATCCCTGTACCTCTCGCATGCTAAGCGAGCGCTCTACCATTTGAGCTACATCCCCAGGACAACAACTAAACCGCTCTACCACAATACAATCGCTGCCCACACACACCACAACACCTAACATCGCAAAACAACGCTAAACATCGCAAACCAACACAAACCAATACTAAACATCGCAAAATAACGCAAAACAACACAAACCAATACTAAACATCGCAAAATAACGCAAAACACGCAAACCAATACTAAACAAAAACAACGCAAAACAACGCAAAATAACGCATTACGCAACGCTCACGCAACCATCAATCGACACACACAACACACACATCATGTCAACACGAGACGAAACACGAAACCAAACGCATCCTACATGCATGCAACTCGGCGTCACTCACCACTACGCGTCCACTACACATCCCGATACGATTTCTGCTTGCAACAGTGGCTGCGAGCTTTTCACAGTCCCGACGCACCTCGTCGATTTGCTCTTCTCCGCTCTGTACGGCCGACCGCTCTGTACGGCCGACTCACGGCGTCCTTGCTCACTCAGCGCGTCAATACCTCTCTCGGCATTATGGCACAGAACAAGACAGCAGAAGCTGGCGGTGAAGCAGAAGCTGGCGGTGAAGTAGAAGCTGGCGGTGAAGTATGAAACGGTTCGGGTCAGACGAAGCAAAGTAAGGAGTTGACAGATAAGTAGGCGAAAGATAAATGAGACAGGCAGCAAAATACTGGTTGAAGTGCATACGGAATAGTTGGAATGCGAAAAGAAAAGTGTTACTCAAGGTCAGCGGGTTTCGCAGAAGAACCGCGAAGTGCACATTTGGGAAAGTGCTGATGCCAACTGATTTTATCACAGTAACATGATCACAGTGGAGAAGCAGGGTATCGATCCCTGTACCTCTCGCATGCTAAGCGAGCGCTCTACCATTTGAGCTACATCCCCAGGACAACAACTAAACCGCTCTACCACAATACAATCGCTGCCCACACACACCACAACACCTAACATCGCAAAACAACGCTAAACATCGCAAACCAACACAAACCAATACTAAACATCGCAAAATAACGCAAAACAACACAAACCAATACTAAACATCGCAAAATAACGCAAAACAACGCAAACCAATACTAAACATCGCAAAACAACGCAAAATAACGCATTACGCAACGCTCACGCAACCATCAATCGACACACACAACACACACATCATGTCAACACGAGACGAAACACGAAACCAAACGCATCCTACATGCATGCAACTCGGCGTCACTCACCACTACGCGTCCACTACACATCCCGATACGATTTCTGCTTGCAACAGTGGCTGCGAGCTTTTCACAGTCCCGACGCACCTCGTCGATTTGCTCTTCTCCGCTCTGTACGGCCGACCGCTCTGTACGGCCGACCGCTCTGTACGGCCGACTGGTTCACGGCGTCCTTGCTCACTCAGCGCGTCAATACCTCTCTCGGCATTATGGCACAGAACAAGACAGCAGAAGCTGGCGGTGAAGCAGAAGCTGGCGGTGAAGTAGAAGCTGGCGGTGAAGTATGAAACGGTTCGGGTCAGACGAAGCAAAGTAAGGAGTTGACAGATAAGTAGGCGAAAGATAAATGAGACAGGCAGCAAAATACTGGTTGAAGTGCATACGGAATAGTTGGAATGCGAAAAGAAAAGTGTTACTCAAGGTCAGCGGGTTTCGCAGAAGAACCGCGAAGTGCACATTTGGGAAAGTGCTGATGCCAACTGATTTTATCACAGTAACATGATCACAGTGGAGAAGCAGGGTATCGATCCCTGTACCTCTCGCATGCTAAGCGAGCGCTCTACCATTTGAGCTACATCCCCAGGACAACAACTAAACCGCTCTACCACAATACAATCGCTGCCCACACACACCACAACACCTAACATCGCAAAACAACGCTAAACATCGCAAACCAACACAAACCAATACTAAACATCGCAAAATAACGCAAAACAACACAAACCAATACTAAACATCGCAAAATAACGCAAAACAACGCAAACCAATACTAAACATCGCAAAACAACGCAAAATAACGCATTACGCAACGCTCACGCAACCATCAATCGACACACACAACACACACATCATGTCAACACGAGACGAAACACGAAACCAAACGCATCCTACATGCATGCAACTCGGCGTCACTCACCACTACGCGTCCACTACACATCCCGATACGATTTCTGCTTGCAACAGTGGCTGCGAGCTTTTCACAGTCCCGACGCACCTCGTCGATTTGCTCTTCTCCGCTCTGTACGGCCGACCGCTCTGTACGGCCGACCGCTCTGTACGGCCGACTGGTTCACGGCGTCCTTGCTCACTCAGCGCGTCAATACCTCTCTCGGCATTATGGCACAGAACAAGACAGCAGAAGCTGGCGGTGAAGCAGAAGCTGGCGGTGAAGTAGAAGCTGGCGGTGAAGTATGAAACGGTTCGGGTCAGACGAAGCAAAGTAAGGAGTTGACAGATAAGTAGGCGAAAGATAAATGAGACAGGCAGCAAAATACTGGTTGAAGTGCATACGGAATAGTTGGAATGCGAAAAGAAAAGTGTTACTCAAGGTCAGCGGGTTTCGCAGAAGAACCGCGAAGTGCACATTTGGGAAAGTGCTGATGCCAACTGATTTTATCACAGTAACATGATCACAGTGGAGAAGCAGGGTATCGATCCCTGTACCTCTCGCATGCTAAGCGAGCGCTCTACCATTTGAGCTACATCCCCAGGACAACAACTAAACCGCTCTACCACAATACAATCGCTGCCCACACACACCACAACACCTAACATCGCAAAACAACGCTAAACATCGCAAACCAACACAAACCAATACTAAACATCGCAAAATAACGCAAAACAACACAAACCAATACTAAACATCGCAAAATAACGCAAAACACGCAAACCAATACTAAACATCGCAAAACAACGCAAAATAACGCATTACGCAACGCTCACGCAACCATCAATCGACACACACAACACACACATCATGTCAACACGAGACGAAACACGAAACCAAACGCATCCTACATGCATGCAACTCGGCGTCACTCACCACTACGCGTCCACTACACATCCCGATACGATTTCTGCTTGCAACAGTGGCTGCGAGCTTTTCACAGTCCCGACGCACCTCGTCGATTTGCTCTTCTCCGCTCTGTACGGCCGACCGCTCTGTACGGCCGACCGCTCTGTACGGCCGACTGGTTCACGGCGTCCTTGCTCACTCAGCGCGTCAATACCTCTCTCGGCATTATGGCACAGAACAAGACAGCAGAAGCTGGCGGTGAAGCAGAAGCTGGCGGTGAAGTAGAAGCTGGCGGTGAAGTATGAAACGGTTCGGGTCAGACGAAGCAAAGTAAGGAGTTGACAGATAAGTAGGCGAAAGATAAATGAGACAGGCAGCAAAATACTGGTTGAAGTGCATACGGAATAGTTGGAATGCGAAAAGAAAAGTGTTACTCAAGGTCAGCGGGTTTCGCAGAAGAACCGCGAAGTGCACATTTGGGAAAGTGCTGATGCCAACTGATTTTATCACAGTAACATGATCACAGTGGAGAAGCAGGGTATCGATCCCTGTACCTCTCGCATGCTAAGCGAGCGCTCTACCATTTGAGCTACATCCCCAGGACAACAACTAAACCGCTCTACCACAATACAATC
The DNA here is from genome assembly GCA_008079305.1 of Phytophthora palmivora. Taxonomy (NCBI): domain Eukaryota; phylum Oomycota; class Peronosporomycetes; order Peronosporales; family Peronosporaceae; genus Phytophthora; species Phytophthora palmivora. The sequence goes on from VOQZ01002169.1 coordinate 10,111, forward strand.
GCTGCCCACACACACCACAACACCTAACATCGCAAAACAACGCTAAACATCGCAAACCAACACAAACCAATACTAAACATCGCAAAATAACGCAAAAACACAAACCAATACTAAACATCGCAAAATAACGCAAAACAACGCAAACCAATACTAAACATCGCAAAACAACGCAAAATAACGCATTACGCAACGCTCACGCAACCATCAATCGACACACACAACACACACATCATGTCAACACGAGACGAAACACGAAACCAAACGCATCCTACATGCATGCAACTCGGCGTCACTCACCACTACGCGTCCACTACACATCCCGATACGATTTCTGCTTGCAACAGTGGCTGCGAGCTTTTCACAGTCCCGACGCACCTCGTCGATTTGCTCTTCTCCGCTCTGTACGGCCGACCGCTCTGTACGGCCGACCGGTTCACGGCGGCGTCCTTGCTCACTCAGCGCGTCAATACCTCTCTCGGCATTATGGCACAGAACAAGACAGCAGAAGCTGGCGGTGAAGCAGAAGCTGGCGGTGAAGTAGAAGCTGGCGGTGAAGTATGAAACGGTTCGGGTCAGACGAAGCAAAGTAAGGAGTTGACAGATAAGTAGGCGAAAGATAAATGAGACAGGCAGCAAAATACTGGTTGAAGTGCATACGGAATAGTTGGAATGCGAAAAGAAAAGTGTTACTCAAGGTCAGCGGGTTTCGCAGAAGAACCGCGAAGTGCACATTTGGGAAAGTGCTGATGCCAACTGATTTTATCACAGTAACATGATCACAGTGGAGAAGCAGGGTATCGATCCCTGTACCTCTCGCATGCTAAGCGAGCGCTCTACCATTTGAGCTACATCCCCAGGACAACAACTAAACCGCTCTACCACAATACAATCGCTGCCCACACACACCACAACACCTAACATCGCAAAACAACGCTAAACATCGCAAACCAACACAAACCAATACTAAACATCGCAAAATAACGCAAAACAACACAAACCAATACTAAACATCGCAAAATAACGCAAAACAACGCAAACCAATACTAAACATCGCAAAACAACGCAAAATAACGCATTACGCAACGCTCACGCAACCATCAATCGACACACACAACACACACATCATGTCAACACGAGACGAAACACGAAACCAAACGCATCCTACATGCATGCAACTCGGCGTCACTCACCACTACGCGTCCACTACACATCCCGATACGATTTCTGCTTGCAACAGTGGCTGCGAGCTTTTCACAGTCCCGACGCACCTCGTCGATTTGCTCTTCTCCGCTCTGTACGGCCGACCGCTCTGTACGGCCGACCGCTCTGTACGGCCGACTGGTTCACGGCGTCCTTGCTCACTCAGCGCGTCAATACCTCTCTCGGCATTATGGCACAGAACAAGACAGCAGAAGCTGGCGGTGAAGCAGAAGCTGGCGGTGAAGTAGAAGCTGGCGGTGAAGTATGAAACGGTTCGGGTCAGACGAAGCAAAGTAAGGAGTTGACAGATAAGTAGGCGAAAGATAAATGAGACAGGCAGCAAAATACTGGTTGAAGTGCATACGGAATAGTTGGAATGCGAAAAGAAAAGTGTTACTCAAGGTCAGCGGGTTTCGCAGAAGAACCGCGAAGTGCACATTTGGGAAAGTGCTGATGCCAACTGATTTTATCACAGTAACATGATCACAGTGGAGAAGCAGGGTATCGATCCCTGTACCTCTCGCATGCTAAGCGAGCGCTCTACCATTTGAGCTACATCCCCAGGACAACAACTAAACCGCTCTACCACAATACAATCGCTGCCCACACACACCACAACACCTAACATCGCAAAACAACGCTAAACATCGCAAACCAACACAAACCAATACTAAACATCGCAAAATAACGCAAAACAACACAAACCAATACTAAACATCGCAAAATAACGCAAAACAACGCAAACCAATACTAAACATCGCAAAACAACGCAAAATAACGCATTACGCAACGCTCACGCAACCATCAATCGACACACACAACACACACATCATGTCAACACGAGACGAAACACGAAACCAAACGCATCCTACATGCATGCAACTCGGCGTCACTCACCACTACGCGTCCACTACACATCCCGATACGATTTCTGCTTGCAACAGTGGCTGCGAGCTTTTCACAGTCCCGACGCACCTCGTCGATTTGCTCTTCTCCGCTCTGTACGGCCGACCGCTCTGTACGGCCGACCGCTCTGTACGGCCGACTGGTTCACGGCGTCCTTGCTCACTCAGCGCGTCAATACCTCTCTCGGCATTATGGCACAGAACAAGACAGCAGAAGCTGGCGGTGAAGCAGAAGCTGGCGGTGAAGCAGAAGCTGGCGGTGAAGTAGAAGCTGGCGGTGAAGTATGAAACGGTTCGGGTCAGACGAAGCAAAGTAAGGAGTTGACAGATAAGTAGGCGAAAGATAAATGAGACAGGCAGCAAAATACTGGTTGAAGTGCATACGGAATAGTTGGAATGCGAAAAGAAAAGTGTTACTCAAGGTCAGCGGGTTTCGCAGAAGAACCGCGAAGTGCACATTTGGGAAAGTGCTGATGCCAACTGATTTTATCACAGTAACATGATCACAGTGGAGAAGCAGGGTATCGATCCCTGTACCTCTCGCATGCTAAGCGAGCGCTCTACCATTTGAGCTACATCCCCAGGACAACAACTAAACCGCTCTACCACAATACAATCGCTGCCCACACACACCACAACACCTAACATCGCAAAACAACGCTAAACATCGCAAACCAACACAAACCAATACTAAACATCGCAAAATAACGCAAAACAACACAAACCAATACTAAACATCGCAAAATAACGCAAAACAACGCAAACCAATACTAAACATCGCAAAACAACGCAAAATAACGCATTACGCAACGCTCACGCAACCATCAATCGACACACACAACACACACATCATGTCAACACGAGACGAAACACGAAACCAAACGCATCCTACATGCATGCAACTCGGCGTCACTCACCACTACGCGTCCACTACACATCCCGATACGATTTCTGCTTGCAACAGTGGCTGCGAGCTTTTCACAGTCCCGACGCACCTCGTCGATTTGCTCTTCTCCGCTCTGTACGGCCGACCGCTCTGTACGGCCGACCGCTCTGTACGGCCGACTGGTTCACGGCGTCCTTGCTCACTCAGCGCGTCAATACCTCTCTCGGCATTATGGCACAGAACAAGACAGCAGAAGCTGGCGGTGAAGCAGAAGCTGGCGGTGAAGTAGAAGCTGGCGGTGAAGTATGAAACGGTTCGGGTCAGACGAAGCAAAGTAAGGAGTTGACAGATAAGTAGGCGAAAGATAAATGAGACAGGCAGCAAAATACTGGTTGAAGTGCATACGGAATAGTTGGAATGCGAAAAGAAAAGTGTTACTCAAGGTCAGCGGGTTTCGCAGAAGAACCGCGAAGTGCACATTTGGGAAAGTGCTGATGCCAACTGATTTTATCACAGTAACATGATCACAGTGGAGAAGCAGGGTATCGATCCCTGTACCTCTCGCATGCTAAGCGAGCGCTCTACCATTTGAGCTACATCCCCAGGACAACAACTAAACCGCTCTACCACAATACAATCGCTGCCCACACACACCACAACACCTAACATCGCAAAACAACGCTAAACATCGCAAACCAACACAAACCAATACTAAACATCGCAAAATAACGCAAAACAACACAAACCAATACTAAACATCGCAAAATAACGCAAAACAACGCAAACCAATACTAAACATCGCAAAACAACGCAAAATAACGCATTACGCAACGCTCACGCAACCATCAATCGACACACACAACACACACATCATGTCAACACGAGACGAAACACGAAACCAAACGCATCCTACATGCATGCAACTCGGCGTCACTCACCACTACGCGTCCACTACACATCCCGATACGATTTCTGCTTGCAACAGTGGCTGCGAGCTTTTCACAGTCCCGACGCACCTCGTCGATTTGCTCTTCTCCGCTCTGTACGGCCGACCGCTCTGTACGGCCGACCGCTCTGTACGGCCGACTGGTTCACGGCGTCCTTGCTCACTCAGCGCGTCAATACCTCTCTCGGCATTATGGCACAGAACAAGACAGCAGAAGCTGGCGGTGAAGCAGAAGCTGGCGGTGAAGTAGAAGCTGGCGGTGAAGTATGAAACGGTTCGGGTCAGACGAAGCAAAGTAAGGAGTTGACAGATAAGTAGGCGAAAGATAAATGAGACAGGCAGCAAAATACTGGTTGAAGTGCATACGGAATAGTTGGAATGCGAAAAGAAAAGTGTTACTCAAGGTCAGCGGGTTTCGCAGAAGAACCGCGAAGTGCACATTTGGGAAAGTGCTGATGCCAACTGATTTTATCACAGTAACATGATCACAGTGGAGAAGCAGGGTATCGATCCCTGTACCTCTCGCATGCTAAGCGAGCGCTCTACCATTTGAGCTACATCCCCAGGACAACAACTAAACCGCTCTACCACAATACAATCGCTGCCCACACACACCACAACACCTAACATCGCAAAACAACGCTAAAACATCGCAAACCAACACAAACCAATACTAAACATCGCAAAATAACGCAAAACAACGCAAACCAATACTAAACATCGCAAAACAACGCAAAATAACGCATTACGCAACGCTCACGCAACCATCAATCGACACACACAACACACACATCATGTCAACACGAGACGAAACACGAAACCAAACGCATCCTACATGCATGCAACTCGGCGTCACTCACCACTACGCGTCCACTACACATCCCGATACGATTTCTGCTTGCAACAGTGGCTGCGAGCTTTTCACAGTCCCGACGCACCTCGTCGATTTGCTCTTCTCCGCTCTGTACGGCCGACCGCTCTGTACGGCCGACCGCTCTGTACGGCCGACTGTACGTTCACGGCGTCCTTGCTCACTCAGCGCGTCAATACCTCTCTCGGCATTATGGCACAGAACAAGACAGCAGAAGCTGGCGGTGAAGCAGAAGCTGGCGGTGAAGTAGAAGCTGGCGGTGAAGTATGAAACGGTTCGGGTCAGACGAAGCAAAGTAAGGAGTTGACAGATAAGTAGGCGAAAGATAAATGAGACAGGCAGCAAAATACTGGTTGAAGTGCATACGGAATAGTTGGAATGCGAAAAGAAAAGTGTTACTCAAGGTCAGCGGGTTTCGCAGAAGAACCGCGAAGTGCACATTTGGGAAAGTGCTGATGCCAACTGATTTTATCACAGTAACATGATCACAGTGGAGAAGCAGGGTATCGATCCCTGTACCTCTCGCATGCTAAGCGAGCGCTCTACCATTTGAGCTACATCCCCAGGACAACAACTAAACCGCTCTACCACAATACAATCGCTGCCCACACACACCACAACACCTAACATCGCAAAACAACGCTAAACATCGCAAACCAACACAAACCAATACTAAACATCGCAAAATAACGCAAAACAACACAAACCAATACTAAACATCGCAAAATAACGCAAAACAACGCAAACCAATACTAAACATCGCAAAACAACGCAAAATAACGCATTACGCAACGCTCACGCAACCATCAATCGACACACACAACACACACATCATGTCAACACGAGACGAAACACGAAACCAAACGCATCCTACATGCATGCAACTCGGCGTCACTCACCACTACGCGTCCACTACACATCCCGATACGATTTCTGCTTGCAACAGTGGCTGCGAGCTTTTCACAGTCCCGACGCACCTCGTCGATTTGCTCTTCTCCGCTCTGTACGGCCGACCGCTCTGTACGGCCGACCGCTCTGTACGGCCGACTGGTTCACGGCGTCCTTGCTCACTCAGCGCGTCAATACCTCTCTCGGCATTATGGCACAGAACAAGACAGCAGAAGCTGGCGGTGAAGCAGAAGCTGGCGGTGAAGTAGAAGCTGGCGGTGAAGTATGAAACGGTTCGGGTCAGACGAAGCAAAGTAAGGAGTTGACAGATAAGTAGGCGAAAGATAAATGAGACAGGCAGCAAAATACTGGTTGAAGTGCATACGGAATAGTTGGAATGCGAAAAGAAAAGTGTTACTCAAGGTCAGCGGGTTTCGCAGAAGAACCGCGAAGTGCACATTTGGGAAAGTGCTGATGCCAACTGATTTTATCACAGTAACATGATCACAGTGGAGAAGCAGGGTATCGATCCCTGTACCTCTCGCATGCTAAGCGAGCGCTCTACCATTTGAGCTACATCCCCAGGACAACAACTAAACCGCTCTACCACAATACAATCGCTGCCCACACACACCACAACACCTAACATCGCAAAACAACGCTAAACATCGCAAACCAACACAAACCAATACTAAACATCGCAAAATAACGCAAAACAACACAAACCAATACTAAACATCGCAAAATAACGCAAAACAACGCAAACCAATACTAAACATCGCAAAACAACGCAAAATAACGCATTACGCAACGCTCACGCAACCATCAATCGACACACACAACACACACATCATGTCAACACGAGACGAAACACGAAACCAAACGCATCCTACATGCATGCAACTCGGCGTCACTCACCACTACGCGTCCACTACACATCCCGATACGATTTCTGCTTGCAACAGTGGCTGCGAGCTTTTCACAGTCCCGACGCACCTCGTCGATTTGCTCTTCTCCGCTCTGTACGGCTCTGTACGGCCGACCGCTCTGTACGGCCGACTGGTTCACGGCGTCCTTGCTCACTCAGCGCGTCAATACCTCTCTCGGCATTATGGCACAGAACAAGACAGCAGAAGCTGGCGGTGAAGCAGAAGCTGGCGGTGAAGTAGAAGCTGGCGGTGAAGTATGAAACGGTTCGGGTCAGACGAAGCAAAGTAAGGAGTTGACAGATAAGTAGGCGAAAGATAAATGAGACAGGCAGCAAAATACTGGTTGAAGTGCATACGGAATAGTTGGAATGCGAAAAGAAAAGTGTTACTCAAGGTCAGCGGGTTTCGCAGAAGAACCGCGAAGTGCACATTTGGGAAAGTGCTGATGCCAACTGATTTTATCACAGTAACATGATCACAGTGGAGAAGCAGGGTATCGATCCCTGTACCTCTCGCATGCTAAGCGAGCGCTCTACCATTTGAGCTACATCCCCAGGACAACAACTAAACCGCTCTACCACAATACAATCGCTGCCCACACACACCACAACACCTAACATCGCAAAACAACGCTAAACATCGCAAACCAACACAAACCAATACTAAACATCGCAAAATAACGCAAAACAACACAAACCAATACTAAACATCGCAAAATAACGCAAAACAACGCAAACCAATACTAAACATCGCAAAACAACGCAAAATAACGCATTACGCAACGCTCACGCAACCATCAATCGACACACACAACACACACATCATGTCAACACGAGACGAAACACGAAACCAAACGCATCCTACATGCATGCAACTCGGCGTCACTCACCACTACGCGTCCACTACACATCCCGATACGATTTCTGCTTGCAACAGTGGCTGCGAGCTTTTCACAGTCCCGACGCACCTCGTCGATTTGCTCTTCTCCGCTCTGTACGGCCGACCGCTCTGTACGGCCGACCGCTCTGTACGGCCGACTGGTTCACGGCGTCCTTGCTCACTCAGCGCGTCAATACCTCTCTCGGCATTATGGCACAGAACAAGACAGCAGAAGCTGGCGGTGAAGCAGAAGCTGGCGGTGAAGTAGAAGCTGGCGGTGAAGTATGAAACGGTTCGGGTCAGACGAAGCAAAGTAAGGAGTTGACAGATAAGTAGGCGAAAGATAAATGAGACAGGCAGCAAAATACTGGTTGAAGTGCATACGGAATAGTTGGAATGCGAAAAGAAAAGTATTACTCAAGGTCAGCGGGTTTCGCAGAAGAACCGCGAAGTGCACATTTGGGAAAGTGCTGATGCCAACTGATTTTATCACAGTAACATGATCACAGTGGAGAAGCAGGGTATCGATCCCTGTACCTCTCGCATGCTAAGCGAGCGCTCTACCATTTGAGCTACATCCCCAGGACAACAACTAAACCGCTCTACCACAATACAATCGCTGCCCACACACACCACAACACCTAACATCGCAAAACAACGCTAAACATCGCAAACCAACACAAACCAATACTAAACATCGCAAAATAACGCAAAACAACACAAACCAATACTAAACATCGCAAAATAACGCAAAACAACGCAAACCAATACTAAACATCGCAAAACAACGCAAAATAACGCATTACGCAACGCTCACGCAACCATCAATCGACACACACAACACACACATCATGTCAACACGAGACGAAACACGAAACCAAACGCATCCTACATGCATGCAACTCGGCGTCACTCACCACTACGCGTCCACTACACATCCCGATACGATTTCTGCTTGCAACAGTGGCTGCGAGCTTTTCACAGTCCCGACGCACCTCGTCGATTTGCTCTTCTCCGCTCTGTACGGCCGACCGCTCTGTACGGCCGACCGCTCTGTACGGCCGACTGGTTCACGGCGTCCTTGCTCACTCAGCGCGTCAATACCTCTCTCGGCATTATGGCACAGAACAAGACAGCAGAAGCTGGCGGTGAAGCAGAAGCTGGCGGTGAAGTAGAAGCTGGCGGTGAAGTATGAAACGGTTCGGGTCAGACGAAGCAAAGTAAGGAGTTGACAGATAAGTAGGCGAAAGATAAATGAGACAGGCAGCAAAATACTGGTTGAAGTGCATACGGAATAGTTGGAATGCGAAAAGAAAAGTGTTACTCAAGGTCAGCGGGTTTCGCAGAAGAACCGCGAAGTGCACATTTGGGAAAGTGCTGATGCCAACTGATTTTATCACAGTAACATGATCACAGTGGAGAAGCAGGGTATCGATCCCTGTACCTCTCGCATGCTAAGCGAGCGCTCTACCATTTGAGCTACATCCCCAGGACAACAACTAAACCGCTCTACCACAATACAATCGCTGCCCACACACACCACAACACCTAACATCGCAAAACAACGCTAAACATCGCAAACCAACACAAACCAATACTAAACATCGCAAAATAACGCAAAACAACACAAACCAATACTAAACATCGCAAAATAACGCAAAACAACGCAAACCAATACTAAACATCGCAAAACAACGCAAAATAACGCATTACGCAACGCTCACGCAACCATCAATCGACACACACAACACACACATCATGTCAACACGAGACGAAACACGAAACCAAACGCATCCTACATGCATGCAACTCGGCGTCACTCACCACTACGCGTCCACTACACATCCCGATACGATTTCTGCTTGCAACAGTGGCTGCGAGCTTTTCACAGTCCCGACGCACCTCGTCGATTTGCTCTTCTCCGCTCTGTACGGCCGACCGCTCTGTACGGCCGACCGCTCTGTACGGCCGACTGGTTCACGGCGTCCTTGCTCACTCAGCGCGTCAATACCTCTCGGCATTATGGCACAGAACAAGACAGCAGAAGCTGGCGGTGAAGCAGAAGCTGGCGGTGAAGTAGAAGCTGGCGGTGAAGTATGAAACGGTTCGGGTCAGACGAAGCAAAGTAAGGAGTTGACAGATAAGTAGGCGAAAGATAAATGAGACAGGCAGCAAAATACTGGTTGAAGTGCATACGGAATAGTTGGAATGCGAAAAGAAAAGTGTTACTCAAGGTCAGCGGGTTTCGCAGAAGAACCGCGAAGTGCACATTTGGGAAAGTGCTGATGCCAACTGATTTTATCACAGTAACATGATCACAGTGGAGAAGCAGGGTATCGATCCCTGTACCTCTCGCATGCTAAGCGAGCGCTCTACCATTTGAGCTACATCCCCAGGACAACAACTAAACCGCTCTACCACAATACAATCGCTGCCCACACACACCACAACACCTAACATCGCAAAACAACGCTAAACATCGCAAACCAACACAAACCAATACTAAACATCGCAAAATAACGCAAAACAACACAAACCAATACTAAACATCGCAAAATAACGCAAAACAACGCAAACCAATACTAAACATCGCAAAACAACGCAAAATAACGCATTACGCAACGCTCACGCAACCATCAATCGACACACACAACACACACATCATGTCAACACGAGACGAAACACGAAACCAAACGCATCCTACATGCATGCAACTCGGCGTCACTCACCACTACGCGTCCACTACACATCCCGATACGATTTCTGCTTGCAACAGTGGCTGCGAGCTTTTCACAGTCCCGACGCACCTCGTCGATTTGCTCTTCTCCGCTCTGTACGGCCGACCGCTCTGTACGGCCGACTGGTTCACGGCGTCCTTGCTCACTCAGCGCGTCAATACCTCTCTCGGCATTATGGCACAGAACAAGACAGCAGAAGCTGGCGGTGAAGCAGAAGCTGGCGGTGAAGTAGAAGCTGGCGGTGAAGTATGAAACGGTTCGGGTCAGACGAAGCAAAGTAAGGAGTTGACAGATAAGTAGGCGAAAGATAAATGAGACAGGCAGCAAAATACTGGTTGAAGTGCATACGGAATAGTTGGAATGCGAAAAGAAAAGTGTTACTCAAGGTCAGCGGGTTTCGCAGAAGAACCGCGAAGTGCACATTTGGGAAAGTGCTGATGCCAACTGATTTTATCACAGTAACATGATCACAGTGGAGAAGCAGGGTATCGATCCCTGTACCTCTCGCATGCTAAGCGAGCGCTCTACCATTTGAGCTACATCCCCAGGACAACAACTAAACCGCTCTACCACAATACAATCGCTGCCCACACACACCACAACACCTAACATCGCAAAACAACGCTAAACATCGCAAACCAACACAAACCAATACTAAACATCGCAAAATAACGCAAAACAACACAAACCAATACTAAACATCGCAAAATAACGCAAAACAACGCAAACCAATACTAAACATCGCAAAACAACGCAAAATAACGCATTACGCAACGCTCACGCAACCATCAATCGACACACACAACACACACATCATGTCAACACGAGACGAAACACGAAACCAAACGCATCCTACATGCATGCAACTCGGCGTCACTCACCACTACGCGTCCACTACACATCCCGATACGATTTCTGCTTGCAACAGTGGCTGCGAGCTTTTCACAGTCCCGACGCACCTCGTCGATTTGCTCTTCTCCGCTCTGTACGGCCGACCGCTCTGTACGGCCGACCGCTCTGTACGGCCGACTGGTTCACGGCGTCCTTGCTCACTCAGCGCGTCAATACCTCTCTCGGCATTATGGCACAGAACAAGACAGCAGAAGCTGGCGGTGAAGCAGAAGCTGGCGGTGAAGTAGAAGCTGGCGGTGAAGTATGAAACGGTTCGGGTCAGACGAAGCAAAGTAAGGAGTTGACAGATAAGTAGGCGAAAGATAAATGAGACAGGCAGCAAAATACTGGTTGAAGTGCATACGGAATAGTTGGAATGCGAAAAGAAAAGTGTTACTCAAGGTCAGCGGGTTTCGCAGAAGAACCGCGAAGTGCACATTTGGGAAAGTGCTGATGCCAACTGATTTTATCACAGTAACATGATCACAGTGGAGAAGCAGGGTATCGATCCCTGTACCTCTCGCATGCTAAGCGAGCGCTCTACCATTTGAGCTACATCCCCAGGACAACAACTAAACCGCTCTACCACAATACAATCGCTGCCCACACACACCACAACACCTAACATCGCAAAACAACGCTAAACATCGCAAACCAACACAAACCAATACTAAACATCGCAAAATAACGCAAAACAACGCAAACCAATACTAAACATCGCAAAACAACGCAAAATAACGCATTACGCAACGCTCACGCAACCATCAATCGACACACACAACACACACATCATGTCAACACGAGACGAAACACGAAACCAAACGCATCCTACATGCATGCAACTCGGCGTCACTCACCACTACGCGTCCACTACACATCCCGATACGATTTCTGCTTGCAACAGTGGCTGCGAGCTTTTCACAGTCCCGACGCACCTCGTCGATTTGCTCTTCTCCGCTCTGTACGGCCGACCGCTCTGTACGGCCGACCGCTCTGTACGGCCGACTGGTTCACGGCGTCCTTGCTCACTCAGCGCGTCAATACCTCTCTCGGCATTATGGCACAGAACAAGACAGCAGAAGCTGGCGGTGAAGCAGAAGCTGGCGGTGAAGTAGAAGCTGGCGGTGAAGTATGAAACGGTTCGGGTCAGACGAAGCAAAGTAAGGAGTTGACAGATAAGTAGGCGAAAGATAAATGAGACAGGCAGCAAAATACTGGTTGAAGTGCATACGGAATAGTTGGAATGCGAAAAGAAAAGTATTACTCAAGGTCAGCGGGTTTCGCAGAAGAACCGCGAAGTGCACATTTGGGAAAGTGCTGATGCCAACTGATTTTATCACAGTAACATGATCACAGTGGAGAAGCAGGGTATCGATCCCTGTACCTCTCGCATGCTAAGCGAGCGCTCTACCATTTGAGCTACATCCCCAGGACAACAACTAAACCGCTCTACCACAATACAATCGCTGCCCACACACACCACAACACCTAACATCGCAAAACAACGCTAAACATCGCAAACCAACACAAACCAATACTAAACATCGCAAAATAACGCAAAACAACACAAACCAATACTAAACATCGCAAAATAACGCAAAACAACGCAAACCAATACTAAACATCGCAAAACAACGCAAAATAACGCATTACGCAACGCTCACGCAACCATCAATCGACACACACAACACACACATCATGTCAACACGAGACGAAACACGAAACCAAACGCATCCTACATGCATGCAACTCGGCGTCACTCACCACTACGCGTCCACTACACATCCCGATACGATTTCTGCTTGCAACAGTGGCTGCGAGCTTTTCACAGTCCCGACGCACCTCGTCGATTTGCTCTTCTCCGCTCTGTACGGCCGACCGCTCTGTACGGCCGACTGGTTCACGGCGTCCTTGCTCACTCAGCGCGTCAATACCTCTCGGCATTATGGCACAGAACAAGACAGCAGAAGCTGGCGGTGAAGCAGAAGCTGGCGGTGAAGTAGAAGCTGGCGGTGAAGTATGAAACGGTTCGGGTCAGACGAAGCAAAGTAAGGAGTTGACAGATAAGTAGGCGAAAGATAAATGAGACAGGCAGCAAAATACTGGTTGAAGTGCATACGGAATAGTTGGAATGCGAAAAGAAAAGTGTTACTCAAGGTCAGCGGGTTTCGCAGAAGAACCGCGAAGTGCACATTTGGGAAAGTGCTGATGCCAACTGATTTTATCACAGTAACATGATCACAGTGGAGAAGCAGGGTATCGATCCCTGTACCTCTCGCATGCTAAGCGAGCGCTCTACCATTTGAGCTACATCCCCAGGACAACAACTAAACCGCTCTACCACAATACAATCGCTGCCCACACACACCACAACACCTAACATCGCAAAACAACGCTAAACATCGCAAACCAACACAAACCAATACTAAACATCGCAAAATAACGCAAAACAACACAAACCAATACTAAACATCGCAAAATAACGCAAAACAACGCAAACCAATACTAAACATCGCAAAACAACGCAAAATAACGCATTACGCAACGCTCACGCAACCATCAATCGACACACACAACACACACATCATGTCAACACGAGACGAAACACGAAACCAAACGCATCCTACATGCATGCAACTCGGCGTCACTCACCACTACGCGTCCACTACACATCCCGATACGATTTCTGCTTGCAACAGTGGCTGCGAGCTTTTCACAGTCCCGACGCACCTCGTCGATTTGCTCTTCTCCGCTCTGTACGGCCGACCGCTCTGTACGGCCGACTGGTTCACGGCGTCCTTGCTCACTCAGCGCGTCAATACCTCTCTCGGCATTATGGCACAGAACAAGACAGCAGAAGCTGGCGGTGAAGCAGAAGCTGGCGGTGAAGTAGAAGCTGGCGGTGAAGTATGAAACGGTTCGGGTCAGACGAAGCAAAGTAAGGAGTTGACAGATAAGTAGGCGAAAGATAAATGAGACAGGCAGCAAAATACTGGTTGAAGTGCATACGGAATAGTTGGAATGCGAAAAGAAAAGTGTTACTCAAGGTCAGCGGGTTTCGCAGAAGAACCGCGAAGTGCACATTTGGGAAAGTGCTGATGCCAACTGATTTTATCACAGTAACATGATCACAGTGGAGAAGCAGGGTATCGATCCCTGTACCTCTCGCATGCTAAGCGAGCGCTCTACCATTTGAGCTACATCCCCAGGACAACAACTAAACCGCTCTACCACAATACAATCGCTGCCCACACACACCACAACACCTAACATCGCAAAACAACGCTAAACATCGCAAACCAACACAAACCAATACTAAACATCGCAAAATAACGCAAAACAACACAAACCAATACTAAACATCGCAAAATAACGCAAAACAACGCAAACCAATACTAAACATCGCAAAACAACGCAAAATAACGCATTACGCAACGCTCACGCAACCATCAATCGACACACACAACACACACATCATGTCAACACGAGACGAAACACGAAACCAAACGCATCCTACATGCATGCAACTCGGCGTCACTCACCACTACGCGTCCACTACACATCCCGATACGATTTCTGCTTGCAACAGTGGCTGCGAGCTTTTCACAGTCCCGACGCACCTCGTCGATTTGCTCTTCTCCGCTCTGTACGGCCGACCGCTCTGTACGGCCGACCGCTCTGTACGGCCGACTGGTTCACGGCGTCCTTGCTCACTCAGCGCGTCAATACCTCTCTCGGCATTATGGCACAGAACAAGACAGCAGAAGCTGGCGGTGAAGCAGAAGCTGGCGGTGAAGTAGAAGCTGGCGGTGAAGTATGAAACGGTTCGGGTCAGACGAAGCAAAGTAAGGAGTTGACAGATAAGTAGGCGAAAGATAAATGAGACAGGCAGCAAAATACTGGTTGAAGTGCATACGGAATAGTTGGAATGCGAAAAGAAAAGTGTTACTCAAGGTCAGCGGGTTTCGCAGAAGAACCGCGAAGTGCACATTTGGGAAAGTGCTGATGCCAACTGATTTTATCACAGTAACATGATCACAGTGGAGAAGCAGGGTATCGATCCCTGTACCTCTCGCATGCTAAGCGAGCGCTCTACCATTTGAGCTACATCCCCAGGACAACAACTAAACCGCTCTACCACAATACAATCGCTGCCCACACACACCACAACACCTAACATCGCAAAACAACGCTAAACATCGCAAACCAACACAAACCAATACTAAACATCGCAAAATAACGCAAAACAACACAAACCAATACTAAACATCGCAAAATAACGCAAAACAACGCAAACCAATACTAAACATCGCAAAACAACGCAAAATAACGCATTACGCAACGCTCACGCAACCATCAATCGACACACACAACACACACATCATGTCAACACGAGACGAAACACGAAACCAAACGCATCCTACATGCATGCAACTCGGCGTCACTCACCACTACGCGTCCACTACACATCCCGATACGATTTCTGCTTGCAACAGTGGCTGCGAGCTTTTCACAGTCCCGACGCACCTCGTCGATTTGCTCTTCTCCGCTCTGTACGGCCGACCGCTCTGTACGGCCGACTGGTTCACGGCGTCCTTGCTCACTCAGCGCGTCAATACCTCTCTCGGCATTATGGCACAGAACAAGACAGCAGAAGCTGGCGGTGAAGCAGAAGCTGGCGGTGAAGTAGAAGCTGGCGGTGAAGTATGAAACGGTTCGGGTCAGACGAAGCAAAGTAAGGAGTTGACAGATAAGTAGGCGAAAGATAAATGAGACAGGCAGCAAAATACTGGTTGAAGTGCATACGGAATAGTTGGAATGCGAAAAGAAAAGTGTTACTCAAGGTCAGCGGGTTTCGCAGAAGAACCGCGAAGTGCACATTTGGGAAAGTGCTGATGCCAACTGATTTTATCACAGTAACATGATCACAGTGGAGAAGCAGGGTATCGATCCCTGTACCTCTCGCATGCTAAGCGAGCGCTCTACCATTTGAGCTACATCCCCAGGACAACAACTAAACCGCTCTACCACAATACAATCGCTGCCCACACACACCACAACACCTAACATCGCAAAACAACGCTAAACATCGCAAACCAACACAAACCAATACTAAACATCGCAAAATAACGCAAAACAACACAAACCAATACTAAACATCGCAAAATAACGCAAAACAACGCAAACCAATACTAAACATCGCAAAACAACGCAAAATAACGCATTACGCAACGCTCACGCAACCATCAATCGACACACACAACACACACATCATGTCAACACGAGACGAAACACGAAACCAAACGCATCCTACATGCATGCAACTCGGCGTCACTCACCACTACGCGTCCACTACACATCCCGATACGATTTCTGCTTGCAACAGTGGCTGCGAGCTTTTCACAGTCCCGACGCACCTCGTCGATTTGCTCTTCTCCGCTCTGTACGGCCGACCGCTCTGTACGGCCGACCGCTCTGTACGGCCGACTGGTTCACGGCGTCCTTGCTCACTCAGCGCGTCAATACCTCTCGGCATTATGGCACAGAACAAGACAGCAGAAGCTGGCGGTGAAGCAGAAGCTGGCGGTGAAGTAGAAGCTGGCGGTGAAGTATGAAACGGTTCGGGTCAGACGAAGCAAAGTAAGGAGTTGACAGATAAGTAGGCGAAAGATAAATGAGACAGGCAGCAAAATACTGGTTGAAGTGCATACGGAATAGTTGGAATGCGAAAAGAAAAGTATTACTCAAGGTCAGCGGGTTTCGCAGAAGAACCGCGAAGTGCACATTTGGGAAAGTGCTGATGCCAACTGATTTTATCACAGTAACATGATCACAGTGGAGAAGCAGGGTATCGATCCCTGTACCTCTCGCATGCTAAGCGAGCGCTCTACCATTTGAGCTACATCCCCAGGACAACAACTAAACCGCTCTACCACAATACAATCGCTGCCCACACACACCACAACACCTAACATCGCAAAACAACGCTAAACATCGCAAACCAACACAAACCAATACTAAACATCGCAAAAATAACGCAAAACAACACAACCAATACTAAACATCGCAAATAACGCAAAACAACGCAAACCAATACTAAACATCGCAAAACAACGCAAAATAACGCATTACGCAACGCTCACGCAACCATCAATCGACACACACAACACACACATCATGTCAACACGAGACGAAACACGAAACCAAACGCATCCTACATGCATGCAACTCGGCGTCACTCACCACTACGCGTCCACTACACATCCCGATACGATTTCTGCTTGCAACAGTGGCTGCGAGCTTTTCACAGTCCCGACGCACCTCGTCGATTTGCTCTTCTCCGCTCTGTACGGCCGACCGCTCTGTACGGCCGACCGCTCTGTACGGCCGACTGGTTCACGGCGTCCTTGCTCACTCAGCGCGTCAATACCTCTCTCGGCATTATGGCACAGAACAAGACAGCAGAAGCTGGCGGTGAAGCAGAAGCTGGCGGTGAAGTAGAAGCTGGCGGTGAAGTATGAAACGGTTCGGGTCAGACGAAGCAAAGTAAGGAGTTGACAGATAAGTAGGCGAAAGATAAATGAGACAGGCAGCAAAATACTGGTTGAAGTGCATACGGAATAGTTGGAATGCGAAAAGAAAAGTATTACTCAAGGTCAGCGGGTTTCGCAGAAGAACCGCGAAGTGCACATTTGGGAAAGTGCTGATGCCAACTGATTTTATCACAGTAACATGATCACAGTGGAGAAGCAGGGTATCGATCCCTGTACCTCTCGCATGCTAAGCGAGCGCTCTACCATTTGAGCTACATCCCCAGGACAACAACTAAACCGCTCTACCACAATACAATCGCTGCCCACACACACCACAACACCTAACATCGCAAAACAACGCTAAACATCGCAAACCAACACAAACCAATACTAAACATCGCAAAATAACGCAAAACAACACAAACCAATACTAAACATCGCAAATAACGCAAAACAACGCAAACCAATACTAAACATCGCAAACAACGCAAATAACGCATTACGCAACGCTCACGCAACCATCAATCGACCACACAACACACACATCATGTCAACACGAGACGAAACACGAAACCAAACGCATCCTACATGCATGCAACTCGGCGTCACTCACCACTACGCGTCCACTACACATCCCGATACGATTTCTGCTTGCAACAGTGGCTGCGAGCTTTTCACAGTCCCGACGCACCTCGTCGATTTGCTCTTCTCCGCTCTGTACGGCCGACCGCTCTGTACGGCCGACCGCTCTGTACGGCCGACTGGTTCACGGCGTCCTTGCTCACTCAGCGCGTCAATACCTCTCTCGGCATTATGGCACAGAACAAGACAGCAGAAGCTGGCGGTGAAGCAGAAGCTGGCGGTGAAGTAGAAGCTGGCGGTGAAGTATGAAACGGTTCGGGTCAGACGAAGCAAAGTAAGGAGTTGACAGATAAGTAGGCGAAAGATAAATGAGACAGGCAGCAAAATACTGGTTGAAGTGCATACGGAATAGTTGGAATGCGAAAAGAAAAGTATTACTCAAGGTCAGCGGGTTTCGCAGAAGAACCGCGAAGTGCACATTTGGGAAAGTGCTGATGCCAACTGATTTTATCACAGTAACATGATCACAGTGGAGAAGCAGGGTATCGATCCCTGTACCTCTCGCATGCTAAGCGAGCGCTCTACCATTTGAGCTACATCCCCAGGACAACAACTAAACCGCTCTACCACAATACAATCGCTGCCCACACACCCACAACAACACCTAACATCGCAAAACAACGCTAAACATCGCAAACCAACGCAAACCAATACTAACATCGCAAAACAACGCAAACAACACAAACCAATACTAACACATCGCAAAATAACGCAAAAACAACGCAAACCAATACTAAACA
>VOQZ01002170.1:0-63255 GCA_008079305.1 Phytophthora palmivora
ACATGATCACAGTGGAGAAGCAGGGTATCGATCCCTGTACCTCTCGCATGCTAAGCGAGCGCTCTACCATTTGAGCTACATCCCCAGGACAACAACTAAACGCTCTACCACAATACAATCGCTGCCCACACACACCACAACACCTAACATCGCAAAACAACAGCTAAACATCGCAAACCAACACAAACCAATACTAACATCGCAAAATAACGCAAAACCACACAACCCAATACTAAACATCGCAAAATAACGCAAAACAACGCAAACCAATACTAAACATCGCAAAACAACGCAAAATAACGCATTACGCAACGCTCACGCAACCATCAATCGACACACACAACACAACATCATGTCAACACGAGACGAAACACGAAACCAAACGCATCCTACATGCATGCAACTCGGCGTCACTCACCACTACGCGTCCACTACACATCCCGATACGATTTCTGCTTGCAACAGTGGCTGCGAGCTTTTCACAGTCCCGACGCACCTCGTCGATTTGCTCTTCTCCGCTCTGTACGGCCGACCGCTCTGTACGGCCGACCGCTCTGTACGGCCGACTGGTTCACGGCGTCCTTGCTCACTCAGCGCGTCAATACCTCTCGGCATTATGGCACAGAACAAGACAGCAGAAGCTGGCGGTGAAGCAGAAGCTGGCGGTGAGTAGAAGGCTGGCGCGTGAAGTATGAAACGGTTCGGGTCAGACGAAGCAAAGTAAGGAGTTGACAGATAAGTAGGCGAAAGATAAATGAGACAGGCAGCAAAATACTGGTTGAAGTGCATACGGATAGTTGGAATGCGAAAAGAAAAGTATACTCAAGGTCAGCGGGTTTCGCAGAAGAACCGCGAAGTGCACATTGGGAAAGTGCTGATGCCAACTGATTTTATCACAGTAACATGATCACAGTGGAGAAGCAGGGTATCGATCCCTGTACCTCTCGCATGCTAAGCGAGCGCTCTACCATTTGAGCTACATCCCCAGGACAACAACTAAACCGCTCTACCACAATACAATCGCTGCCCACACACACCACAACACCTAACATCGCAAAACAACGCTAAACATCGCAAACCAACGCAAACCAATACTAAACATCGCAAAACAACGACAAAAAAACACAACCAATACTAAACATCGCAAAAAACGCAAAACAACGCAAACCAATACTAAACATCGCAAAACAACGCAAAATAACGCATTACGCAACGCTCACGCAACCATCAATCGACACACACAACACACACATCATGTCAACACGAGACGAAACACGAAACCAAACGCATCCTACATGCATGCAACTCGGCGTCACTCACCACTACGCGTCCACTACACATCCCGATACGATTTCTGCTTGCAACAGTGGCTGCGAGCTTTTCACAGTCCCGACGCACCTCGTCGATTTGCTCTTCTCCGCTCTGTACGGCCGACCGCTCTGTACGGCCGACCGCTCTGTACGGCCGACTGGTTCACGGCGTCCTTGCTCACTCAGCGCGTCAATACCTCTCGGCATTATGGCACAGAACAAGACAGCAGAAGCTGGCGGTGAAGCAGAAGCTGGCGGTGAAGTAGAAGCTGGCGGTGAAGTATGAAACGGTTCGGGTCAGACGAAGCAAAGTAAGGGAGTGACAGATAAGTAGGCGAAAGATAAATGAGACAGGCAGCAAAATACTGGTTGAAGTGCATACGGAATAGTTGGAATGCGAAAAGAAAAGTATTACTCAAGGTCAGCGGGTTTCGCAGAAGAACCGCGAAGTGCACATTTGGGAAAGTGCTGATGCCAACTGATTTTATCACAGTAACATGATCACAGTGGAGAAGCAGGGTATCGATCCCTGTACCTCTCGCATGCTAAGCGAGCGCTCTACCATTTGAGCTACATCCCCAGGACAACAACTAAACCGCTCTACCACAATACAATCGCTGCCCACACACACCACAACACCTAACATCGCAAAACAACGCTAAACATCGCAAACCAACACAAACCAATACTAAACATCGCAAAATAACGCAAAACAACACAAACAATACTAAACATCGCAAAATAACGCAAAACAACGCAAACCAATACTAAACATCGCAAAACAACGCAAAATAACGCATTACGCAACGCTCACGCAACCATCAATCGACACACACAACACACACATCATGTCAACACGAGACGAAACACGAAACCAAACGCATCCTACATGCATGCAACTCGGCGTCACTCACCACTACGCGTCCACTACACATCCCGATACGATTTTCTGCTTGCAACAGTGGCTGCGAGCTTTTCACAGTCCCGACGCACCTCGTCGATTTGCTCTTCTCCGCTCTGTACGGCCGACCGCTCTGTACGGCCGACTGGTTCACGGCGTCCTTGCTCACTCAGCGCGTCAATACCTCTCTCGGCATTATGGCACAGAACAAGACAGCAGAAGCTGGCGGTGAAGCAGAAGCTGGCGGTGAAGTAGAAGCTGGCGGTGAAGTATGAAACGGTTCGGGTCAGACGAAGCAAAGTAAGGAGTTGACAGATAAGTAGGCGAAAGATAAATGAGACAGGCAGCAAAATACTGGTTGAAGTGCATACGGAATAGTTGGAATGCGAAAAGAAAAGTATTACTCAAGGTCAGCGGGTTTCGCAGAAGAACCGCGAAGTGCACATTTGGGAAAGTGCTGATGCCAACTGATTTTATCACAGTAACATGATCACAGTGGAGAAGCAGGGTATCGATCCCTGTACCTCTCGCATGCTAAGCGAGCGCTCTACCATTTGAGCTACATCCCCAGGACAAAACTAAACCGCTCTACCACAATACAATCGCTGCCCACACACACCACAACACCTAACATCGCAAAACAACGCTAAACATCGCAAACCAACACAAACCAATAAAAACATCGCAAAATAACGCAAAACAACAAAACCAATACTAAACATCGCAAAATAACGCAAAACAACGCAAACCAATACTAAACATCGCAAAACAACGCAAAATAACGCATTACGCAACGCTCACGCAACCATCAATCGACACACACAACACACACATCATGTCAACACGAGACGAAACACGAAACCAAACGCATCCTACATGCATGCAACTCGGCGTCACTCACCACTACGCGTCCACTACACATCCCGATACGATTTCTGCTTGCAACAGTGGCTGCGAGCTTTTCACAGTCCCGACGCACCTCGTCGATTTGCTCTTCTCCGCTCTGTACGGCCGACCGCTCTGTACGGCCGACCGCTCTGTACGGCCGACTGGTTCACGGCGTCCTTGCTCACTCAGCGCGTCAATACCTCTCTCGGCATTATGGCACAGAACAAGACAGCAGAGCTGGCGGTGGAGGAGCTGGCGGTGAAGCAGAAGCTGGCGGTGAAGTAGAAGCTGGCGGTGAAGTATGAAACGGTTCGGGTCAGACGAAGCAAAGTAAGGAGTTGACAGATAAGTAGGCGAAAGATAAATGAGACAGGCAGCAAAATACTGGTTGAAGTGCATACGGAATAGTTGGAATGCGAAAAGAAAAGTATTACTCAAGGTCAGCGGGTTTCGCAGAAGAACCGCGAAGTGCACATTTGGGAAAGTGCTGATGCCAACTGATTTTATCACAGTAACATGATCACAGTGGAGAAGCAGGGTATCGATCCCTGTACCTCTCGCATGCTAAGCGAGCGCTCTACCATTTGAGCTACATCCCCAGGACAACAACTAAACCGCTCTACCACAATACAATCGCTGCCCACACACACACAACACCTAACATCGCAAAACAACGCTAAACATCGCAACGCCAACACAAACCAATACTAAACATCGCAAAATAACGCAAAAAACGCAAACCAATACTAAACATCGCAAAACAACGCAAAATAACGCATTACGCAACGCTCACGCAACCATCAATCGACACACACAACACACACATCATGTCAACACGAGACGAAACACGAAACCAAACGCATCCTACATGCATGCAACTCGGCGTCACTCACCACTACGCGTCCACTACACATCCCGATACGATTTCTGCTTGCAACAGTGGCTGCGAGCTTTTCACAGTCCCGACGCACCTCGTCGATTTGCTCTTCTCCGCTCTGTACGGCCGACCGCTCTGTACGGCCGACCGCTCTGTACGGCCGACTGGTTCACGGCGTCCTTGCTCACTCAGCGCGTCAATACCTCTCGGCATTATGGCACAGAACAAGACAGCAGAAGCTGGCGGTGAAGCAGAAGCTGGCGGTGAAGTAGAAGCTGGCGGTGAAGTATGAAACGGTTCGGGTCAGACGAAGCAAAGTAAGGAGTTGACAGATAAGTAGGCGAAAGATAAATGAGACAGGCAGCAAAATACTGGTTGAAGTGCATACGGAATAGTTGGAATGCGAAAAGAAAAGTATTACTCAAGGTCAGCGGGTTTCGCAGAAGAACCGCGAAGTGCACATTTGGGAAAGTGCTGATGCCAACTGATTTTATCACAGTAACATGATCACAGTGGAGAAGCAGGGTATCGATCCCTGTACCTCTCGCATGCTAAGCGAGCGCTCTACCATTTGAGCTACATCCCCAGGACAACAACTAAACCGCTCTACCACAATACAATCGCTGCCCACACACACCACAACACCTAACATCGCAAAACAACGCTAAACATCGCAAACCAACACAAACCAATACTAAACATCGCAAAATAACGCAAAACAACACAAACCAATACTAAACATCGCAAATAACGCAAAACAACGCAAACCAATACTAAACATCGCAAAACAACGCAAAATAACGCATTACGCAACGCTCACGCAACCATCAATCGACACACACAACACACACATCATGTCAACACGAGACGAAACACGAAACCAAACGCATCCTACATGCATGCAACTCGGCGTCACTCACCACTACGCGTCCACTACACATCCCGATACGATTTCTGCTTGCAACAGTGGCTGCGAGCTTTTCACAGTCCCGACGCACCTCGTCGATTTGCTCTTCTCCGCTCTGTACGGCCGACCGCTCTGTACGGCCGACTGGTTCACGGCGTCCTTGCTCACTCAGCGCGTCAATACCTCTCGGCATTATGGCACAGAACAAGACAGCAGAAGCTGGCGGTGAAGCAGAAGCTGGCGGTGAAGTAGAAGCTGGCGGTGAAGTATGAAACGGTTCGGGTCAGACGAAGCAAAGTAAGGAGTTGACAGATAAGTAGGCGAAAGATAAATGAGACAGGCAGCAAAATACTGGTTGAAGTGCATACGGAATAGTTGGAATGCGAAAAGAAAAGTATTACTCAAGGTCAGCGGGTTTCGCAGAAGAACCGCGAAGTGCACATTTGGGAAAGTGCTGATGCCAACTGATTTTATCACAGTAACATGATCACAGTGGAGAAGCAGGGTATCGATCCCTGTACCTCTCGCATGCTAAGCGAGCGCTCTACCATTTGAGCTACATCCCCAGGACAACAACTAAACCGCTCTACCACAATACAATCGCTGCCCACACACACCACAACACCTAACATCGCAAAACAACGCTAAACATCGCAAACCAACACAAACCAATACTAAACATCGCAAAATAACGCAAAACAACACAAACCAATACTAAACATCGCAAAATAACGCAAAACAACGCAAACCAATACTAAACATCGCAAAACAACGCAAAATAACGCATTACGCAACGCTCACGCAACCATCAATCGACACACACAACACACACATCATGTCAACACGAGACGAAACACGAAACCAAACGCATCCTACATGCATGCAACTCGGCGTCACTCACCACTACGCGTCCACTACACATCCCGATACGATTTCTGCTTGCAACAGTGGCTGCGAGCTTTTCACAGTCCCGACGCACCTCGTCGATTTGCTCTTCTCCGCTCTGTACGGCCGACCGCTCTGTACGGCCGACTGGTTCACGGCGTCCTTGCTCACTCAGCGCGTCAATACCTCTCTCGGCATTATGGCACAGAACAAGACAGCAGAAGCTGGCGGTGAAGCAGAAGCTGGCGGTGAAGTAGAAGCTGGCGGTGAAGTATGAAACGGTTCGGGTCAGACGAAGCAAAGTAAGGAGTTGACAGATAAGTAGGCGAAAGATAAATGAGACAGGCAGCAAAATACTGGTTGAAGTGCATACGGAATAGTTGGAATGCGAAAAGAAAAGTATTACTCAAGGTCAGCGGGTTTCGCAGAAGAACCGCGAAGTGCACATTTGGGAAAGTGCTGATGCCAACTGATTTTATCACAGTAACATGATCACAGTGGAGAAGCAGGGTATCGATCCCTGTACCTCTCGCATGCTAAGCGAGCGCTCTACCATTTGAGCTACATCCCCAGGACAACAACTAAACCGCTCTACCACAATACAATCGCTGCCCACACACACCACAACACCTAACATCGCAAAACAACGCTAAACATCGCAAACCAACGCAAACCAATACTAAACATCGCAAAACAACGCAAAACAACACAAACCAATACTAAACATCGCAAAATAACGCAAAACAACGCAAACCAATACTAAACATCGCAAAACAACGCAAAATAACGCATTACGCAACGCTCACGCAACCATCAATCGACACACACAACACACACATCATGTCAACACGAGACGAAACACGAAACCAAACGCATCCTACATGCATGCAACTCGGCGTCACTCACCACTACGCGTCCACTACACATCCCGATACGATTTCTGCTTGCAACAGTGGCTGCGAGCTTTTCACAGTCCCGACGCACCTCGTCGATTTGCTCTTCTCCGCTCTGTACGGCCGACCGCTCTGTACGGCCGACCGCTCTGTACGGCCGACCGCTCTGTACGGCCGACTGGTTCACGGCGTCCTTGCTCACTCAGCGCGTCAATACCTCTCGGCATTATGGCACAGAACAAGACAGCAGAAGCTGGCGGTGAAGCAGAAGCTGGCGGTGAAGTAGAAGCTGGCGGTGAAGTATGAAACGGTTCGGGTCAGACGAAGCAAAGTAAGGAGTTGACAGATAAGTAGGCGAAAGATAAATGAGACAGGCAGCAAAATACTGGTTGAAGTGCATACGGAATAGTTGGAATGCGAAAAGAAAAGTATTACTCAAGGTCAGCGGGTTTCGCAGAAGAACCGCGAAGTGCACATTTGGGAAAGTGCTGATGCCAACTGATTTTATCACAGTAACATGATCACAGTGGAGAAGCAGGGTATCGATCCCTGTACCTCTCGCATGCTAAGCGAGCGCTCTACCATTTGAGCTACATCCCCAGGACAACAACTAAACCGCTCTACCACAATACAATCGCTGCCCACACACACCACAACACCTAACATCGCAAAACAACGCTAAACATCGCAAACCAACGCAAACCAATACTAAACATCGCAAAACAACGCAAAACAACACAAACCAATACTAAACATCGCAAAATAACGCAAAACAACGCAAACCAATACTAAACATCGCAAAACAACGCAAAATAACGCATTACGCAACGCTCACGCAACCATCAATCGACACACACAACACACACATCATGTCAACACGAGACGAAACACGAAACCAAACGCATCCTACATGCATGCAACTCGGCGTCACTCACCACTACGCGTCCACTACACATCCCGATACGATTTCTGCTTGCAACAGTGGCTGCGAGCTTTTCACAGTCCCGACGCACCTCGTCGATTTGCTCTTCTCCGCTCTGTACGGCCGACCGCTCTGTACGGCCGACTGGTTCACGGCGTCCTTGCTCACTCAGCGCGTCAATACCTCTCTCGGCATTATGGCACAGAACAAGACAGCAGAAGCTGGCGGTGAAGCAGAAGCTGGCGGTGAAGTAGAAGCTGGCGGTGAAGTATGAAACGGTTCGGGTCAGACGAAGCAAAGTAAGGAGTTGACAGATAAGTAGGCGAAAGATAAATGAGACAGGCAGCAAAATACTGGTTGAAGTGCATACGGAATAGTTGGAATGCGAAAAGAAAAGTATTACTCAAGGTCAGCGGGTTTCGCAGAAGAACCGCGAAGTGCACATTTGGGAAAGTGCTGATGCCAACTGATTTTATCACAGTAACATGATCACAGTGGAGAAGCAGGGTATCGATCCCTGTACCTCTCGCATGCTAAGCGAGCGCTCTACCATTTGAGCTACATCCCCAGGACAACAACTAAACCGCTCTACCACAATACAATCGCTGCCCACACACACCACAACACCTAACATCGCAAAACAACGCTAAACATCGCAAACCAACGCAAACCAATACTAAACATCGCAAAACAACGCAAAACAACACAAACCAATACTAAACATCGCAAAATAACGCAAAACAACGCAAACCAATACTAAACATCGCAAAACAACGCAAAATAACGCATTACGCAACGCTCACGCAACCATCAATCGACACACACAACACACACATCATGTCAACACGAGACGAAACACGAAACCAAACGCATCCTACATGCATGCAACTCGGCGTCACTCACCACTACGCGTCCACTACACATCCCGATACGATTTCTGCTTGCAACAGTGGCTGCGAGCTTTTCACAGTCCCGACGCACCTCGTCGATTTGCTCTTCTCCGCTCTGTACGGCCGACCGCTCTGTACGGCCGACCGCTCTGTACGGCCGACTGGTTCACGGCGTCCTTGCTCACTCAGCGCGTCAATACCTCTCGGCATTATGGCACAGAACAAGACAGCAGAAGCTGGCGGTGAAGCAGAAGCTGGCGGTGAAGTAGAAGCTGGCGGTGAAGTATGAAACGGTTCGGGTCAGACGAAGCAAAGTAAGGAGTTGACAGATAAGTAGGCGAAAGATAAATGAGACAGGCAGCAAAATACTGGTTGAAGTGCATACGGAATAGTTGGAATGCGAAAAGAAAAGTATTACTCAAGGTCAGCGGGTTTCGCAGAAGAACCGCGAAGTGCACATTTGGGAAAGTGCTGATGCCAACTGATTTTATCACAGTAACATGATCACAGTGGAGAAGCAGGGTATCGATCCCTGTACCTCTCGCATGCTAAGCGAGCGCTCTACCATTTGAGCTACATCCCCAGGACAACAACTAAACCGCTCTACCACAATACAATCGCTGCCCACACACACCACAACACCTAACATCGCAAAACAACGCTAAACATCGCAAACCAACACAAACCAATACTAAACATCGCAAAATAACGCAAAACAACACAAACCAATACTAAACATCGCAAAATAACGCAAAACAACGCAAACCAATACTAAACATCGCAAAACAACGCAAAATAACGCATTACGCAACGCTCACGCAACCATCAATCGACACACAAACACACACATCATGTCAACACGAGACGAAACACGAAACAAACGCATCCTACATGCATGCAACTCGGCGTCACTCACCACTACGCGTCCACTACACATCCCGATACGATTTCTGCTTGCAACAGTGGCTGCGAGCTTTTCACAGTCCCGACGCACCTCGTCGATTTGCTCTTCTCCGCTCTGTACGGCCGACCGCTCTGTACGGCGACCGCTCTGTACGGCCGACTGGTTCACGGCGTCCTTGCTCACTCAGCGCGTCAATACCTCTCGGCATTATGGCACAGAACAAGACAGCAGAAGCTGGCGGTGAAGCAGAAGCTGGCGGTGAAGTAGAAGCTGGCGGTGAAGTATGAAACGGTTCGGGTCAGACGAAGCAAAGTAAGGAGTTGACAGATAAGTAGGCGAAAGATAAATGAGACAGGCAGCAAAATACTGGTTGAAGTGCATACGGAATAGTTGGAATGCGAAAAGAAAAGTATTACTCAAGGTCAGCGGGTTTCGCAGAAGAACCGCGAAGTGCACATTTGGGAAAGTGCTGATGCCAACTGATTTTATCACAGTAACATGATCACAGTGGAGAAGCAGGGTATCGATCCCTGTACCTCTCGCATGCTAAGCGAGCGCTCTACCATTTGAGCTACATCCCCAGGACAACAACTAAACCGCTCTACCACAATACAATCGCTGCCCACACACACCACAACACCTAACATCGCAAAACAACGCTAAACATCGCAAACCAACGCAAACCAATACTAAACATCGCAAAACAACGCAAAACAACACAAACCAATACTAAACATCGCAAAATAACGCAAAACAACGCAAACCAATACTAAACATCGCAAAACAACGCAAAATAACGCATTACGCAACGCTCACGCAACCATCAATCGACACACACAACACCACATCATGTCAACACGAGACGAAACACGAAACCAAACGCATCCTACATGCATGCAACTCGGCGTCACTCACCACTACGCGTCCACTACACATCCCGATACGATTTCTGCTTGCAACAGTGGCTGCGAGCTTTTCACAGTCCCGACGCACCTCGTCGATTTGCTCTTCTCCGCTCTGTACGGCCGACCGCTCTGTACGGCCGACCGCTCTGTACGGCCGACTGGTTCACGGCGTCCTTGCTCACTCAGCGCGTCAATACCTCTCTCGGCATTATGGCACAGAACAAGACAGCAGAAGCTGGCGGTGAAGCAGAAGCTGGCGGTGAAGTAGAAGCTGGCGGTGAAGTATGAAACGGTTCGGGTCAGACGAAGCAAAGTAAGGAGTTGACAGATAAGTAGGCGAAAGATAAATGAGACAGGCAGCAAAATACTGGTTGAAGTGCATACGGAATAGTTGGAATGCGAAAAGAAAAGTATTACTCAAGGTCAGCGGGTTTCGCAGAAGAACCGCGAAGTGCACATTTGGGAAAGTGCTGATGCCAACTGATTTTATCACAGTAACATGATCACAGTGGAGAAGCAGGGTATCGATCCCTGTACCTCTCGCATGCTAAGCGAGCGCTCTACCATTTGAGCTACATCCCCAGGACAACAACTAAACCGCTCTACCACAATACAATCGCTGCCCACACACACCACAACACCTAACATCGCAAAACAACGCTAAACATCGCAAACCAACGCAAACCAATACTAAACATCGCAAAACAACGCAAAACAACACAAACCAATACTAACATCGCAAAATAACGCAAAACAACGCAAACCAATACTAAACATCGCAAAACAACGCAAAACAAACATTACGCAACGCTCACGCAACCATCAATCGACACACACAACACACACATCATGTCAACACGAGACGAAACACGAAACCAAACGCATCCTACATGCATGCAACTCGGCGTCACTCACCACTACGCGTCCACTACACATCCCGATACGATTTCTGCTTGCAACAGTGGCTGCGAGCTTTTCTCAATTTTGTGTGACGCACACTTTACATTTACAACTTCCACCCTACCCCTAAGCAACATTTAGAACACATTCTGTCCACCTCCTGGTAAGTGACGCCGTCGCATGAAGTCCACCTAACCTTGCTATACGGACGGGCAGGAAGCAGAAAGGCATCGCAAGACTGCACTGTCTGTGACGGGGTCACACGAGCACCTTGCTTGAGGAAGCGTGCTATCAAGAGTATACAAACTCTAAGTGAACGGCAGTTCACTAGTCCCTGGTCTTAGGGGACTTAATAGCCAGTTTAGCGTAAGTTTTAGACTGATTTATTTATAGTTAATTAGGTCCATTTGGCCTGTAATACAAACTCCTAATTAACTATACTTTAACCTAATTATGCATATAAAAGGTAGGTTTAATGTTATTGGTTGGCCCTCAGCCACCGAACCTACGTGGCAGTAGTGTGGTCCACACCACTCCAACAGAGTATTAAAACAAATACCCACAGAAGTATATCTACTTCTAAAGGCGGTACCCTTTCTGGGGTACCCCTTCATGTAACCCCGTTACATCCTCCCCCACTTAGGTTGGAAACACCCCCAACCAATGAGGAGCTGGAAAGAGAACTCCGCTCTCTTTCCTGTCCGTGTCGATACCCATCGACGAGCCACCGTTGTGGCTTTAAGGCTTTCATTCAGCCTTTTCGCGCGCACAAGACACCTAGAGGTTCCCACGTCAACCTCTCAAGATGCCTAAGAAGGCAAGCACCCGCGGCGCTTCGGCGCCTTCCAAGTCTAAGACCGCGAGGTCGAAGACTGCCAAGGCCAAGTCGAAAGACAAGGCCGCTCCGCGCAAGGAAGCCCGCAAGGCGGCTTCCGAGGCAGCCAGCAAGCGCTCCGCTGCTGCTGCCAAACAAGGAGGGAATCCGCAACGCAGTCGCTCGTGCTCCTCGTCGCCCGACGATAGGCCGAACCCTCAGTTCACCTATCGGGACCACAGTCCTGGGGCAGAGTCCCCGTATTTTATATCCCCATTATCACGGGATCAGAGTCTGACGGGGACTCTCCTGGATCCGCTAAGGATCCATCTTCTTCTCAGGATGCTCCTTCACAGGACGCTCCTGCACAGGACGCTCCTTCACAGGACGCTCCTGCTGATGATGCTGAATCATCTGAGACAAGGCAGCTTCGACGAGCTCGCCTGTCAAGAACCTTACCTTAACCGAAGGTAAGGCTCGAGCCCAAGCTGCGAAAGCAGCTTCTCCAAAACGGGCTGGTGAGGGTGCTGCTGCTGCTAAGAAGCGCGCAGCCCCTGGCTCTCCTTCGTCAGAGCCTTCAATCGCAAAGGGATTCCGATCCCTGTTCGACTCCTCAGACGAGGAGGAAGAGGAGGGGTCTGTCTCTGAGCCCCAAGAGATCTCCAATGATCTCGATGAGCAGCAGGAGCGCTATCAAGCTGCTCAACTGCAAGACACTCCTGTGCCTCCCACGCCGGTGTATCCTCGCGGATACTACCCACCGAATGCGGGGTCTGGGTCTCCCATGTTCCTGGAGCACCTCAAGGCCCCTCGTGGTCTAAACCATTGGCGCACTTCGCGTGGCGCCTATGAGCGTGCCTCGGTTCAAAACGAGCCACTCTTTGTCAACGACATTGAGGCCGCTAGGTGTGTGCTGCTTGCACCACACCGAATTCCTCTTAAGGAATTTACAAGTCTCCGTAAGAAACCGGAAGACCTTGGTGGGCTCTTCCCGTGTGGGATACCCTTGGGTACAGCCCGAGAACACCACAACCAGACCCAGGCAGAAGACCTGTTCTGGAGATGGGTTTCTCTAAAGAACTTTACAGTTCAGGAGTTAAAAGAACTCCGGGAAGATCGCCTGCTGTCCTATGTCTTGGACCTGCGCGATCTTCGCATCGAGTTTGCCCACTTAATTGTAAGCGGCAACTCCACTCCGTCATGGAGGGACTTAGACAGCAGTCTAAGTCCAGCGCTCAAGATGAGCGCGGGTACGGTTCCGTCAATCCAGGGATCGTACAGCGGACTACTTACGCCCCGGCTGTTGATCCCAAATCTCAACAGCCTTCGGGCAGTCAACACGGAGCCGGTCTTCCGGCTCTCACGAGTTCTGTGACGAGGGGTAACCCCGCCACTTTACAAGCAGCTGGCGCTTCCCAGAGCGCCGCCGCTCCTGGACGACCCGCTCCACATGATAGTGGAGCTCGCCGTTCCGGTCAAGGAGGGCAGGAGGAGCTCTCGCACGCGTTTGAGTACGAGGCTCCTTCTCAGTCGTATCCTTCGGGACCCTCAACTTCGGGTCGGGACTCTGTGGGGTCCCTATTAAGCGACGAGGTCCATCAGCTTCGAGATCGTGTTTACGCGATCGAGATAGCCCTGGGGCTTGGACCTGGTGGTCAGGCTGCCTCTCAGGCTGGCAAGCCGGGGACCCTTGAGGTCCTTCGCTAAGACTGG
This sequence comes from Phytophthora palmivora, assembly GCA_008079305.1. Classification (NCBI taxonomy): domain Eukaryota; phylum Oomycota; class Peronosporomycetes; order Peronosporales; family Peronosporaceae; genus Phytophthora; species Phytophthora palmivora. Next base: position 13,710 of record VOQZ01002170.1, read on the forward strand.
ACGCTCTTGGTCGTGAGACTCATGAGCTCCATGGGCGCGTTGACCGCCGAGCTCCGGCTGCTGCTTTGAAGGAGCTCCGTCGAGGCTTAGACGCTCTAAGCCATGAGGTGCATGGTCGGATGTCCTCTTATGAGCCGCAGGGGTATTTGTACCACTCGGCTTATGGGTATAGCTCTTACCCAGGCTCTTCCCATTCGGTACCGTCATACCCGTCGTATGACTCGCGTGGGTACCAGTCTGTTTATCACTCACAGACTCCGACACCGGCAGCCCCGGTTGTCCAGAGAGCTCAGCCTCGTTCGAGGAGGTGAGTTCTCACCTTGGTCTTCCTCCGTTCGAGAAGGAAGACCCAGCGGATCGTGATACCGCTTAAGACGTCCCACGTAGAACGTCGGGTGCGTCGCCATTGACTTTGGAGGTCAATGGTATACGCCGCGCCATGTCTGGCCAAGACCGCAAAGGGTCCGATGAAGCGGTGCTTCAACTTGTTGCTCTCTACAGAGCTAACCACCTTTAGCGGTAGGTTTTTAGTGTCTAGGAGAACTAGGTCCCCAACGTTAAACACGTTTAAGTTTCCCCGACTTCTTTTGTCTGAGTACTCCTTTTGATTGTCTTGGGCTGATGCCATTGCGTCTCTAACCCGGCTGATCAACGTCAGCCTGTTGTCGATAAACAACGACAACTGTCTTTTTAAAGACTCGGACTTAATATCTGAGGCCTGGGAGGAAAAGGCTTTCCGAGCGTCTCCCCCACCTACGATGGAGGCCACGGTGCCTCCCCGCAAGGTTAGCGGCACCTGGGGGTGTCGTAACCCATTCAAGTAGAACGGGGTAAACCCCGTTGATGCGTGTACCGCATTGTTGAGTGCAAACTCAACCATAGGAAGCTGATCCGACCAGGATCGAGGTGCTTCCGCACAGATACTGCGCAGAGTATCTTCGAGCACGCGGTTGACGCGCTCCGTCTGACCATCCGTCTGCGGATGGTCCGCAGTCGACATCGTCAACTTAGTTCCCAACAATTGGAACAGGGTGTCCCAGAACGCACCCGTGAAACGCGGGTCTCTGTCCGAGACTATGGTCTCTGGTAGACCATGATAGCGAAACACGCTATCTAGGAACAGCTGTGCAGCTTGTTTCCCGGTGACCTTGTCACGTACCGGAGCAAGATGCACCATCTTGCTCAAACGGCAGACAAACACCAATATGCCGGTGTTGCCCTTGTCATCGGCCGGCAGGCCGAAGACGAAGTCGAGACTCATCGACTTCCAGCAGTCTGCTGGTACTGGTAGGCTCTGCAGTGGGGCCGAGGCGTGGCCCGAAGGCTTCACCCTCTGACATGTTTCACATGTCTTGACATAGTGTGCCACCCACTTATACATGTGAGGCCACCAAAATCTCTGAGAGACCATTTGGTAGGTCTTCTCTCGGCTAAGATGGTCACTTATCGTCGCATCATGCGCTTCCAGAAGTATGTCATATTCATATCCTCGTCGTTTGGAACGACAACCCGAGGAGGATCTCTAGGGTCTACTCTGTAATGGAGTAACCCTTCGGTCAGCTCATAACGATGGAGCTGCGCCCGCTGTCGAGGCGAAAGCCTGTCGACTTTGGCGTCCTTGCCATCGGACAAGAACTACATCAGTAGTGTGTAGTTCTCGTCCTCCTGATACGCCAAGTGTATCCGATCGTATAGATCTGTCGTAACCCGACTGACATGAGCTAGCTCATAGTCAGGTCGACGCGACAATGCATCGACAAGCACATTGAGCTTGCCCAGCTTGTATTCAACGCGGAAGTTGTATTCCGCGAAGAATGACAGCCACCTAGCCATCCGCTGCGACAGATGCGGCGAGTTGGTGGCAGTCCGCAAGGACGCGTGATCAGTATAGATCACAAAGGGCCTCGTGCCCAAGAGATGAACTCTAAACTTGACAAGAGCATACTTCATTGCAAGTAGCACCTTGTCATGAACGGAATAGTTCCGTTCGGCAGCCTTCAGCTGCCTGGACTGGAAGGAGATGACACGTTCGCGTCCTCCGTCGTCTTTCTGCAACAGCGCATAGCCTAGTGCATAGTCAGAAGCGTCACAGACGACGCTGAATGACTTGTTCTCATCCGGCAATGCCAGGACTGGCGCTTGCTGTAAGCTCGCCTTGATGCTGTCGAAAGCATCCTGGTGCTGTCGCTCCCAGACCCAGTCGGCATCTTTCTTTAGGAGATCCGACAAGGGTCGAGCTAGTTCAGCGTACCCTGCGCTGTTGAAGATAGTTGGCTAAGCCCAAACACTTCCGGAGGTCCTTCTGCGACCTCGGGGTGGCCAAGCCGCTATGGCCTTGACCTTCCCTGGATCGGCGCGTACGCCGAACCTGCTGACAAAGCAGCCGAGGACTTTTATCTCCTCAGCTGCAAAGACGCACTTGTCGATGTTGGCATAGAGCTTGTTAGCTCTCATGACCTCAAACACTCGACGGAGGTGCTTCAAATGCACCTCCATAGCCGTCTGGCCGCCTTCGGCACGGCTATGGACGAATATATCGTCGAAGTACGTCTGAGCGAACGTACGCAATGGTCTAAACAATTGTGTGACCAAGCGATTGAACGTCGCTGGGGCATTTGAAAGCCCTTGTGGCATCACTAGCCACTCCCAGAGCATCCACTCGAGGTGTCACTGCGGTGAGAGGAATGTCACTCTCCCGCATCAGGATCTGGTAGTATCCGTCTACCAGATCCAGGGCACTGTACTTAGTTATCCACACGGGAGGTGCTCAACGACACCTCCGCACTCGTACTGGTCTTCTTGGCCCCGCGTGGAACTACGTTACCCACGCTAGAGACGCATGCTGCGCTCTCGATCTTCTTCTCGGTCTCTTCAACCTCGTGTGGAACTATGTTACCCACACCGGAGGCGCTCTCAGCGTCCTCCCCAGCAGCCTCAGCTGCTGCGGACCTATGTTATCCGCTTGCGGAACTACGTTACCCGCATGTGGACCTATGTTACCCACACAGGAGACGCCTACTGCGCTCTCCTCAGCAGCCTCTGCTGCTTCGGACCTAAGTTACCCGCCTGGTCAGTGCCGTCCGGCACTGCCACAGTCGAAGCCCATACGCGCGACGACTGTCAGTGTTGGGACTTGCCGTCGTAGCAATCCAACACGCTTGGCAATGAGCCTTGGTCTCATGACCGGTTGCGAGGCTCATCGCAACATCTTCGTTGCAGTTAGCGACTCCCGATATTTTCGGCCGCGTAAGCGCCTTGGTGACCATCTCTGGCGCCCCAGTCCCGGACAGAGTTGGGAACATTACTCACCAAAGCTCTGTCGGAGACTGCGGACCGGCTAGCCCCAATGGCTTTGCCGCGCCAATCGATCCAGGGCTCGTGCTTTTCGAGCCACGGCATGCCCAGGATCAAGTCGTACTTGTACATGTCTAGGACAAGGAACGACTCCGTGCTGTCAAAGTCTTCAAACTTTACAGCCAGGTACGTTGACCACCGTGCCATCGGCCAGTCTCACCGAGACCTGGCCCCTGCCTTTGCTTTCTCGCAAAGCTGGCATACTTGTCGCCATTCCGCGCGACCGTCTGGTGTCGAGCAAAGTTCGTCGACGCCCCAGAGTCAATCAGGACTCTAAAGGGATCTCCATATCCCAGTACCCTCGCGTGTACCACGAGCAGTCCCGTCGCTGCGCTTTCTCGTCTCGAGAGCACCCAGGCTCTCAGGGGCTAAGCCTCCATGGCGTGCGCCGTCCGCACTCCTACCATGGGGACTTAGATCTTCCCCAGTAGGGCGCCCCGCCCCTACTGGTGACCCCAGTTCCCCTGGCTCTTGGGTCGCGGCTTCTGCCACGGGCCCCTCGAGCCCCTAGTTTTGAAGGGAACTTTCCTTGCCCTCCTGTAGGGTGGGCACCTTGCTGTGCACGAGCTTCCCGCATCCGTAGCAAACGGATGGAGCTCTGTACGGCGTGTGCCAGTTCCATGGGTACCGGCCCGGTGCTAGCTCCAGCTGCTGGAGCTCCTTGCACTGCGCCTGACGACGCATTGTGGCCTTGCCACACCGACGTAGGAGTACGAGCCTGTCGGTGGCTGTACTCCTCTTGGAGGTCGATCTGGATCTCCTCCTCCATAGTGTTCGCGTGCACGCGGAACAACTGTGTGCGGGATGGGCCCACCTTCAGGCCATCCATGGAACACTGTCACCTTGATGTGTTCAGGTAGGGGTTCCCCACCAGAGATGCTGCGAGTACTCGCATCTCTCCGGGATGTACTCATGCAGCTCACGCTTCCCTTGTTTACAGGCAAGGAAGCGCGAGGCGCTGGCGATACTCATAGTTCGCCGGAAGGAAGGCGGCTCTAAGCTGTGCACACAGCTAGGAGCAGGTTGTGAGCAACCCGGCGTTGTCGCCTCGCGCGTGTACGCCCAGATTTTCGCCCGCCTCCCAGGGTGGTCAGGGCAAAAGCGACCCGAAGTCGCTCGGTCGAGATGGGAGCCGCGTTCATTGTGAGCTCTACTTCTCTGAAGGTTCTCTCCCTCCTTCCCTTGATAAAGGTTAACCTTAAACCTCAACGGCTTAGATTGGGCTGGCTTCATCTCAGCCACGGGGGCCTGCAGCCCCTGCACGTGAGCGATAAGCCCTCGCTCATACGTGTCCGAACGCCTCGATGCTTTCGACCTGCTCGGCCGGCATAGCAGCTGCCAAGCATCGGAGGGCGTCTCCTCCAAAGATGCCCACCATCTTCCGGACCGACTCAAAATGAGAGTCGGTGAAATGAGGGAACTCCCCTCTATCCATCCTGGCTTACCTTGTAGGAGCCACAGAGGATTCAGGTAGTCAATCTACCCGCGTAGGCGTGGATTGACTACAAGTGCTGCTAAGTGTGACGGGGTCACACGAGCACCTTGGTTAGAGGAAACGTGCTATTAAGAGTATACAAACTCTAAGTGAACGGCAGTTCACTAGTCCCTGGTCTTAGGGGACTTAATAGCCAGTTTAGAGTAGATTTTAGACTGATTTATTTATAGTTAATTAGTTCATTTGGCCTGTAATACAAACTCCTAATTAACTATACTTTAACCTAGTTATGCATATAAAAGGTAGGTTTAATGTTATTGGTTGGCCCTCAGCCACCGAACCAACGTGGCAGTAGTGTGGTCCACACCAGGGCCTCCGTTAATATGACTGCAATAGAACGGTGCTCAGTAAGCAAAATAAATAAGTGTATCGATGTGGACAGAGAGCAAAAATCAATTACTGCGTTATTGGCTCTTGAGATGGCTACAATCATCTCACTAATCGGCGTTTACGACCTTCATGACAGTGTTGGCGTTCCAGAACCGACGGTTGGCCTTTAGAAAGAGAACCATTTCCAGATGAACAGGAAGCATTCCCGTACGACAGTAGCCAAGTGTGTGCTTGGTTTTGCTGAAGAATCGTTCGCAGACGTTTGAAGTCGGAGGAATGTACTGCACATCAGGGTATTCCTTGAGCTGCTCGCGCGCGATCTTGCGCTCCTTAAGTGCCCTATTAGCAAAACCGAGCTTCTTGCTCTCTTGGTCAGGTTCTGCATCGGCATCCACCGCGAACGCTGACAACGCTGCACGCTGTTGTCTGCTCAGATGCTTCGCCTTCCCCATGAGCACGTCGACGCAAGCAGACTCGAACACAGGCGACTTCACGATCTTGGCCTTAGCACCCAGTGACTTTGCGAGCGCCGGGTGCAACTCGATTAGCTCGTCGAACAAGTCTCTAACGTCCAACAGCGACACCCCGTCTTCGCTTTGTAGTTTCTTAGATGCCGATTCAAAGTTCTTGAGCTGTTCGAGGAGCTGTTGAAGCTTGTTTTCCTCACGCTTTGTTGGCATCAGCTCAGCAATAGCATCGTCTTCTGTGTCAGTGGCCTCTTTAATTTTAAAGAAGCGCTGCATCATGCAGTAAGTAGACGACCATCGCGTGGCTTGGCGAAGAACAGGTCGCAATTCGGTCTTTTTGCTGTAATACAATAACCAAGGTAAAAGTAAATTAAAAAAGTTTTAATGAGACCAAAACAAAAGGTACCGGAGCATTACCGGAGCATTGCCGAAGCATTAAGACCACGTAGCTTGCACATAAGTGCTTGAACTTTGTCCAACAGAGTTTCCCAGTCATTCATAAAAGCTTTCACCACCAAGTTCAGACGGTGGCTGGCACAACCAATAAGCGGTACGTTGAGCAGCGCCGCCACCCGTCCATTTGTAGAGCAGTTGTCAGCGACCACATACAGGACATCAGCAGTAGTCCGCTTAAAAATTTTCAACATTGAGGTTAGAAACGTCACATGGGCAGCTGCAGAGTGGTCCTCCACGCCGTCATCAATGATAGGCGCCATAGCCAGCAAAATCGTCTCGGTGTGGTTGTAGTGACCGAAGGTCGCGAACAAACACACGTAGTGCTCAGATTGATACGTGCTCCCGTCAAAGATGATACCAAATTTGGGGGGTAGAAATGAGATGATGGCCTCCTCAACGGCTTCTGTCGTCATGCGCATGTATTTCAGCAGCGTCTCGGTACAAATAGGCGCCAGCGAAGTGTATTTGCGGGCGGTCGCGTGCTCCGGAAATGCAAACGGTAGCCCGCAGTCAACCACGAAATCCATCCAGCTGTAGATAGTCAAACTTTTCTTGTCGGCAAATGCGGCTAAGGTGCCGCTTGCCGTACCACTGGCTGACATGACGGCCGCGTAGTCAGGGTGTCGCTGTCGGATATGGCTCATTAGATTTGAGTAACCAGTTTTGTGCTCCTGCTTCCTCACAACCGAGCACTGGCAACGAAAAAACCAGGTAGGTTCATCTTGCTCGTCAAGCAGGGGCTTGAAGAAGAACGCGCAGACTTGCTTGACTGAGAACGATGTGGTGGCCATGGCAGTTGGAGAGTGTTTGGTGGGGAAAGAGGAGAATCGGTCTTAGGTCAAAGTTGGGATGACTGGTGTAGAATTGCCGTTGGTGCGGAACCAAGTTTAAATATTTTGTGTGAACCACAGAAGTCAATAATTTTATTTTTTTACAGAAACTTGAAATAAATAACGTAAGATCGATTATTGTATTGTATTTTCCGTACAATGATTTATTCGGAGGCCCTGGTCCACACCACTCCAACAGAGTATTAAAACAAATACCCACAGAAGTATATCTACTTCTAAAGGCGGTACCCTTTCTGGGGTACCCCTTTCATGTAACCCCGTTACAGATGTACTATTGGAATCTGAATACAGTAGCAACTCTGAGGATGGCAAGGCGTTCATCGACATCATCGGAGAGGCTGATCTCTAAGCAATGTATGCAGATTATAGTTGAACGAGGAGAGGGACTACTCGTTAATGAGGATGCAAATACCAAAGTGAGATTATGAACAACGAGAGCAAATCGACTCTAGCCGACAATTAGGTCTGCAAAGCCTCTTAGGACCTCACCAGTGAGCAGCCCATCGGTCTTTTGCGCGTTCACATCAAGGATGCTCTGCTAGATTTCGTCCTAGCGACATCAAAGCGAGGAAATATAACTTTCACACGTAGGAATCTGTGCAGCACAATAACCCATCTCCGGACGGTGTAACGGGGTTACATGAAGGGGTACCCTAGAAAGGATGCCACCTTTAGAAGCAGATATACTTCTGTGAGTATTCGTTTTAGATACTCTGTTGTGAGTGGTGTGGACCACACCACTGTCACGTAGGTCTAGGTGGCTGAGGGCCAACCAAACATTAAACCTACCTTTTATATACATAATTAGGTTAAAGTATAGTTAATTAGGAGTTTGTATTACAGGCCAAATGGACCTAATTAACTATAAATAAATCAGTCTAAAACTTACGCTAAACTGGCTATTAACCCTTTCGCGGTGAAAGGGCGCAAAAATCGCCCTTTTAGATGGTTTCCAAAACACGGTACGAAATACCTCTCTAAAAGGGCGATTTTTTCGCCCTTTTACTAAAGTTCAACTAAATATATACCTTCTTTTGAGACATATGAAATACGGTACGATTGCGTAATCATCATGTAATCATACACCATAATGAAGTTAAGTCAAATGTGTACAATCGTATGCACCAGCAAATCAAAACAAATCACAGTAGATCGCATGTCTCATGAGACATGCCAGAACAGTACCGTGAATTCATTAAAGGGCGGAAAAAGCGCCCTTTGAGAAGCAAATATCTTAGATTTGTATACTATAGTTGAGATAAATGGCTCGCGAAAGGGTTAAGTCCCCTAAGACCAGGGACTAGTGAACTGCCGTTCACTTAGAGTTTGTATACTCTCGATAGCACGCTTCCTCAAGCAAGGTGCTCGTGTGACCCCGTCACACTTGGTAGCACTTGTAGTCAATCCACGCCTACGCGGGTAGATTGACTACCTGAATCCTCTGTGGCTCCTACAAGGTAAGCCAGGATGGATAGAGGGGAGTTCCATCATTTGACTGACTCTCAGTTTGAGTCGGTCCGGAAGATGGTGGGCATCTTTAGAGGAGATGCCCTCCGAAGCTTGGCGGCTGCTACGCCGGCCGAGCAGGTTGAACGCATCGAGGCGTTCGTGAACTAGGCGTCGTGAGACCAAAGCTCATTGCCAAGCGTGTTGGATTGCTACGACGGCAAGTCCCAACACTGACAGTCGTCGCGCCGTATGGGCTTCGTCTGTGGCAGTGCCGGACGGCACTGACCAGGCGGGTAACTTAGGTCCGAAGCAGCAGAGGCTGCTGAGGAGAGCGCTGAAGTCGTCTCCTGTGTGAATAACATAGGTCCACACAAGGTCGAGAAGATCAAGAAGATGAACGAGAGCTCTACGTGCGTCTCTAGCGTGGATAATAGAGTTCCACACGGAGTCAAGAAGACCAGTACGAGTGCGGAGGTGTCGTTGAGCACCTCCCGTGTGGATAACCAAGTACCACACTCGGAGTCTGAGACTCCACCGGCACGGCCGGTCGAAGAGCAATGCCATGTCTTCGACGGCGTGTCCGGTCGTCAAGTGAGGGCAGGTGCCGTCCATCTGGAGGCACTGCCAGAGGTGTCAGCATTGCTGAACCTCGAGGAATTGTCCATGAAGGACTTCCTGGCCGAGTTGAAGGCCGGAGAGATTGCTGAGATGGTGCTCCTGAAGCCGGACACCTCTCCTGAAGATTTGAACTCTTCCTCCGTAATGGACGAGGATGTCCTGGAGGGGTTCACGAAGCAGCGCGCAACGCGCTTGGGTTCTGAGATTCTCAAGAACCCGGAGGATCCAGTGTATCCTCTTGTGAAGGAATACTCCGATGTGGTGTCGAAGCACCCACCATCCCAACTCCCGCCGGATCGGGGAGTTCGGCACGAGATTGAACTCGTGCCTGGCACAAAGTACTGTGTCACGAGGCAGTGGCCTCTACCTCGCGAGCAGTGCGAGGTCATAGATGCCTTCTTCGCCGAAAAGGCGAAGTCGGGCATGGTGCGGGAGTCGAAGTCCCCGCACTCGACACCAACCTTCTGCGTTCGTAAACCGAACGGGAAGTGGCCTCTGGTTCATGCTTACAACAAGCTGAACAATGCGACGGTACCGGCACAGACGCCGATCCCTCGCAAGGATGTGTTGCTGAACAACATGTCGGGTTGTACGTTATACAGTGCCCTGGATCTGGTAGACGGATACTACCAGATCCTGATGCGGGAGAGTGACATTCCTCTCACCGCAGTGAGCACCTCGAGTGGGATGCTCTGGGAGTGGCTAGTGATGCCACAAGGGCTTTCAAATGCCCCAGCGACGTTCAATCGCTTGGTCACACAATTGTTTAGACCATTGCGTACGTTCGCTCAGACGTACTTCGACGATATATTCGTCCATAGCCGTGCCGAAGGCGGCCAGACGGCTATGGAGGTGCATTTGAAGCACCTCCGTCGAGTGTTTGAGGTCATGAGAGCTAACAAGCTCTATGCCAACATCGACAAGTGCGTCTTTGCAGCTGAGGAGATAAAAGTCCTCGGCTGCTTTGTCAGCAGGGTCGGCGTACGCGCCGATCCAGGGAAGGTCAAGGCCATAGCGGCTTGGCCAACCCCGAGGTCGCAGAAGGACCTCCGGAAGTGGTTGGGCTTAGCCAACTATCTTCAACAGCGCAGGGTACGCTGAACTAGCTCGACCCTTGTCGGATCTCCTAAAGAAAGATGCCGACTGGGTCTGGGAGCGACAGCACCAGGATGCTTTCGACAGCATCAAGGCGAGCTTACAGCAAGCGCCAGTCCTGGCATTGCCGGATGAGAACAAGTCATTCAGCGTCGTCTGTGACGCTTCTGACTATGCACTAGGCTATGCGCTGTTGCAGAAAGACGACGGAGGACGCGAACGTGTCATCTCCTTCCAGTCCAGGCAGCTGAAGGCTGCCGAACGGAACTATTCCGTTCATGACAAGGTGCTACTTGCAATGAAGTATGCTCTTGTCAAGTTTAGAGTTCATCTCTTGGGCACGAGGCCCTTTGTGATCTATACTGATCACGCGTCCTTGCGGACTGCCACCAACTCGCCGCATCTGTCGCAGCGGATGGCTAGGTGGCTGTCATTCTTCGCGGAATACAACTTCCGCGTTGAATACAAGCTGGGCAAGCTCAATGTGCTTGTCGATGCATTGTCGCGTCGACCTGACTATGAGCTAGCTCATGTCAGTCGGGTTACGACAGATCTATACGATCGGATACACTTGGCGTATCAGGAGGACGAGAACTACACACTACTGATGTAGTTCTTGTCCGATGGCAAGGACGCCAAAGTCGACAGGCTTTCGCCTCGACAGCGGGCGCAGCTCCATCGTTATGAGCTGACCGAAGGGTTACTCCATTACAGAGTAGACCCTAGAGATCCTCCTCGGGTTGTCGTTCCAAACGACGAGGATATGAAATATGACATACTTCTGGAAGCGCATGATGCGACGATAAGTGACCATCTTAGCCGAGAGAAGACCTACCAAATGGTCTCTCAGAGATTTTGGTGGCCTCACATGTATAAGTGGGTGGCACACTATGTCAAGACATGTGAAACATGTCAGAGGGTGAAGCCTTCGGGCCACGCCTCGGCCCCACTGCAGAGCCTACCAGTACCAGCAGACTGCTGGAAGTCGATGAGTCTCGACTTCGTCTTCGGCCTGCCGGCCGATGACAAGGGCAACACCGGCATATTGGTGTTTGTCTGCCGTTTGAGCAAGATGGTGCATCTTGCTCCGGTACGTGACAAGGTCACCGGGAAACAAGCTGCACAGCTGTTCCTAGATAGCGTGTTTCGCTATCATGGTCTACCAGAGACCATAGTCTCGGACAGAGACCCGCGTTTCACGGGTGCGTTCTGGGACACCCTGTTCCAATTGTTGGGAACTAAGTTGACGATGTCGACTGCGGACCATCCGCAGACGGATGGTCAGACGGAGCGCGTCAACCGCGTGCTCGAAGATACTCTGCGCAGTATCTGTGCGGAAGCACCTCGATCCTGGTCGGATCAGCTTCCTATGGTTGAGTTTGCACTCAACAATGCGGTACACGCATCAACGGGGTTTACCCCGTTCTACTTGAATGGGTTACGACACCCCCAGGTGCCGCTAACCTTGCGGGGAGGCACCGTGGCCTCCATCGTAGGTGGGGGAGAGGCTCGGAAAGCCTTTTCCTCCCGTACTGCTTGACGCGGATAACTTCCTCAGGTGTCACCACCAGATCCAGCATCGCTTAGCATGCGAGAGGTACAGGGATCGATACCCTGGTCTCTGATATTGAGCCCGAGTCTTTAAAAAGACAGTTGTCGTTGTTTGTAGACGACAGGCTGACGCTAATCAGCCGGGTTAGAGATGCAATGGCATCAGCCCAAGACAAGCAAAAAGAGTACTCTGACCGAAAAGGAAGAGGAAATGTTAATGTCTTTAAACAAGGTGAATTAGTACTGTTAGATACTAAGAATCTACCTATAAACTTGGTTAGTTCCGTAGGGAGCAACAAGTTGAAGCACCGCTTCATTGGACCCTTTGCGGTCCTGGCCAGACATGGCGCGGCGTATACCATTGACCTCCCAAAGTCAATGGCGACGCACCCGACGTTCTACGTGGGGCGTCTTAAGCGGTATCACGATCCGCTGGGTCTTCCTTCTCGAACGGAGGAAGACCAAGGTGAGAACTCACCTCCTCGAAACGAGGCTGAGCTCTCTGGACAACCGGGGCTGCCGGTGTCGGAGTCTGTGAGTGATAAACAGACTGGTACCCACGCGAGTCATACGACGGGTATGACGGTACCGAATGGGAAGAGCTTGGGTAAGAGCTATATCCATAAGCCGAGTGGTACGAATACCCCTGCGGCTCATAAGAGGACATCCGACCATGCACCTCATGGCTTAGAGCGTCTAAGCCTCGACGGAGCTCCTTCAAAGCAGCAGCCGGAGCTCGGCGGTCAACGCGCCCATGGAGCTCATGAGTCTCACGACCAAGAGCGTCCAAGTCTTAGCGAAGGACCTCAAGGGTCCCCGGCTTGCCAGCCTGAGAGGCAGCCTGACCACCAGGTCCAAGCCCAAGGGCTATCTCGATCGCGTAAACACGATCTCGAAGCTGATGGACCTCGTCGCTTAATAGGGACCCCACAGAGTCCCGACCCGAAGTTGAGGGTCCCGAAGGATACGACTGAGAAGGAGCCTCGTACTCAAACGCGTGCGAGAGCTCCTCCTGCCCTCCTTGACCGGAACGGCGAGCTCCACTATCATGTGGAGCGGGTCGTCCAGGAGCGGCGGCGCTCTGGGAAGCGCCAGCTGCTTGTAAAGTGGCGGGGTTACCCCTCGTCACAGAACTCGTGAGAGCCGGAAGACCGGCTCCGTGTTGACTGCCCGAAGGCTGTTGAGATTTGGGATCAACAGCCGGGGCGTAAGTAGTCCGCTGTACGATCCCTGGATTGACGGAACCGTACCCGCGCTCATCTTGAGCGCTGGACTTAGACTGCTGTCTAAGTCCCTCCATGACGGAGTGGAGTTGCCGCTTACAATTAAGTGGGCAAACTCGATGCGAAGATCGCGCAGGTCCAAGACATAGGACAGCAGGCGATCTTCCCGGAGTTCTTTTAACTCCTGAACTGTAAAGTTCTTTAGAGAAACCCATCTCCAGAACAGGTCTTCTGCCTGGGTCTGGGTTGTGGTGTTCTCGGGCTGTACCCAAGGGTATCCCCACACGGGAAGAGCCCACCAAGGTCTTCCGGTTTCTTACGGAGACTTGTAAATTCCTTAAGAGGAATTCGGTGTGGTGCAAGCAGCACACACCTAGCGGCCTCAATGTCGTTGACAAAGAGTGGCTCGTTTTGAACCGAGGCACGCTCATAGGCGCCACGCGAAGTGCGCCAATGGTTTAGACCACGAGGGGCCTTGAGGTGCTCCAGGAACATGGGAGACCCAGACCCCGCATTCGGTGGGTAGTATCCGCGAGGATACACCGGCGTGGGAGGCACAGGAGTGTCTTGCAGTTGAGCAGCTTGATAGCGCTCCTGCTGCTCATCGAGATCATTGGAGATCTCTTGGGGCTCAGAGACAGACCCCTCCTCTTCCTCCTCGTCTGAGGAGTCGAACAGGGATCGGAATCCCTTTGCGATTGAAGGCTCTGACGAAGGAGAGCCAGGGGCTGCGCGCTTCTTAGCAGCAGCAGCACCCTCACCAGCCCGTTTTGGAGAAGCTGCTTTCGCAGCTTGGGCTCGAGCCTTACCTTCGGTTAAGGTAAGGTTCTTGACAGGCGAGCTCGTCGAAGCTGCCTTTGTCTCAGATGATTCAGCATCATCAGCAGGAGCGTCCTGTGAAGGAGCGTCCTGTGCAGGAGCGTCCTGTGAAGGAGCATCCTGAGAAGAAGATGGATCCTTAGCGGATCCAGGAGAGTCCCCGTCAGACTCTGATCCCGTGATAATGGGGATATAAAATACCGGGGACTCTGCCCCAGGACTGTGGTCCCGATAGGCGAACCGAGGGTTCGGCCTATAGTCGGGTGACAGGGAACGCGAGCGACTGCGTTGCGGATTCCCTCCTTGTTTGGCAGCAGCAGCGGAGCGCTTGCTGGCTGCCTCGGAAGCCGCCTTGCGGGCTTCCTTGCGCGGAGCGGCCTTGTCTTTCGACTTGGCCTTGGCAGTCTTCGACCTCGCGGTCTTAGACTTGGAAGGCGCCGAAGCGCCGCGGGTGCTTGCCTTCTTAGGCATCTTGAGAGGTTGACGTGGGAACCTCTAGGTGTCTTGTGCGCGCGAAAAGGCTGAATGAAAGCCTTAAAGCCACAACGGTGGCTCGTCGATGGGTATCGACACGGACAGGAAAGAGAGCGGAGTTCTCTTTCCAGCTCCTCATTGGTTGGGGGTGTTTCCAACCTAAGTGGGGGAGGATGTAACGGGGTTACATGAAGGGGTACCCCAGAAAGGGTACCGCCTTTAGAAGTAGATATACTTCTGTGGGTATTTGTTTTAATACTCTGTTGGAGTGGTGTGGACCACACTACTGCCACGTAGGTTCGGTGGCTGAGGGCCAACCGATAACATTAAACCTACCTTTTATATACATAATTAGGTTAAAGTATAGTTAATTAGGAGTTTGTATTACAGGCCAAATGGACCTAACTAACTATAAATAAGTCAGTCTAAAACTTACGCTAAACTGGCTATTAAGTCCCCTAAGACCAGGGACTAGTGAACTGCCGTTCACTTAGAGTTTGTATACTCTTGATAGCACGCTTCGTCTAACCGAGCTCAGTCACTATTAATCCATAATCTAGATCCTAATCTAGAACCTAAGCTAGAACTAATCTTGAGCTTTATCTTAGTCCTTAATAAGCTCCTATTTCGGATAGAAAGCTCGCAGTCGTTAATAAGCCCCTAACGTTTAGTGTTTAAGCTAATTGTAGTCTTTAATAAGCTCTTAATACGGACCTCAAAATCGCAGTAGTTAATAAACACCTAATATCTTGTCTAACCTATCTATAGTCGGAAATAAGCCCTTAATTTATAGATTGATTAATCTTTAGTCATTAATAAGCTCCTAAAATGTATACAATCTGTCACTTTTATACCCGTTTTTACCCTGGTGGACGAGAGAAAATTCGTCGCAAAACCGTTTTTCAATACGGGGCAGTATACAAAGACCAAGTTGTTATTTACGGGGGCCGATGAATTCACCGGGGGTTTCGTCCACTCGCTGACACCAAGTCATTTTTGGCGGATCCCTGTCTAAACCGATATCACGTGTCCTGAAATGATCGCTCCGTTGACCGTAGCTGTAGCACTGACAAATCAAGTCATTTTGAGAGGTCGCCTGGACCCAGATGCACCGTTCACTTAGAGTTTGTATACTCTTAATAGCACGCTTCCTCTAAGCAAGGTGCTCGTGTGACCCCGTCACAACATCGTCGTTGGTAGATGCAGCAGCACGATTTTCAGCGGATAATGCCGTAACAGCCTCTCCGTAAATGGAAGGCATCGTTAGGGAGAGTTGTTCATCTGTTCCAAGGAAGTAACGATGGTCTCGCAGGATACAGCCTTCCAAGCACGGGTCAGCCAGCGGGGGACCCACATCTTTCTAGGTGCTTTCACATTACCACTGAAGTGTACTAGAGGTGGGGTACAATTAAAAGGAGGGTGCACTATCGCAAGTCCCCACTCAGGTTCTAAGATTATATATAAGAACCTATGTGGTATGTTTTGTCCAATCTGGTGACGCTGTTCGTAGCTCAGAAAGTCACACCGAAACAATGGCACGCTCGAATGTTCCGCTTTATTGGTACACGTTGTAGGTTGCAAGTTGTCAACTCTGCGTTGCAATATGACGGGTGCAGAATCAGCAGAATACCGAACAGAGACAGCAACTATGGAAGACGTGGGGCTGGACCGCAAGCTGGTGATCATCGGCCCCACGGACGTGGGCAAAACGTCCATCACTATGCGCTATTGCCACGGCAGCTTCTCCACGCCCACATCCGCCACCATCGGGGCATCGTTCCTGCAGAAGCGCGTGATCGTAGGAGACGACACTGGCGCTCGGAGGAAATTGACACTGCAGATATGGGATACAGCCGGTCAGGAGCGCTTCCGCTCCATGGCACCCATGTACTACCGCAATGCGAAGGCAGCTATCCTGGTCTTTGACCTGCAAAATGAGGCCAGCTTTGAGAAAATCAAGGAATGGCTTCAAGGTGTGGTGACTGCGTTAAGCTGCTCGCTGTTGTAAACAAGACTAACATCCTACTATCACTATTGACATTATTCCTTTCAGACTTACAGCATCACGTGGGTGACGACATCGTGTTAGCGGTAGTGGGCAACAAGAGCGATGTGCCGTCTAATTTCGACTTCTCCAAAGCTCAGCAGTTTGCGGACGAGATCGGCGCGCTAGTTTTTCGCACTAGCGCTAAGTCGGGAGAAGGAGTACAGTCGTTGTTTGAGAGTCTGGCAGT
The DNA here is from genome assembly GCA_008079305.1 of Phytophthora palmivora. Taxonomy (NCBI): domain Eukaryota; phylum Oomycota; class Peronosporomycetes; order Peronosporales; family Peronosporaceae; genus Phytophthora; species Phytophthora palmivora. The sequence goes on from VOQZ01002170.1 coordinate 30,126, forward strand.
GCAGCTACTTAAGAAGCATGATCAGGAGCAGCGGACACGAGGCCGTGACGGCTCCAGAGCAGGAAGTGCAGCAGGCTCTACCGCGTATGGATACGGAGGTCAAAGCCCTGTCATTCTGAGTCAAGCAAACGCTACAGGAAATAAGTCGACCAAAGGAGGTTGCTGTTAGTTCATCTACAGGTCAGCATAGAACTACAGAAAAGAGGACGGCCAAAATACAGCCCGGAGGGCGAGAGGTCAGAGAAAGAGAACGCATATTGTCGAGTGAACGCTCGGTATTTGACGCCATGAATGCTAGCTAAGGATGTTTTTATTCACAGAAGTTTGTTGTAGAGCATTCTCTTATGTCACTCCTTGAGTCAACTCTTTCTCTACAGTACAGGGAAGGGAGCCAACACCATCAACACACGAACACGAACGGGACGCAGGTGACAAATCCGAGCTCATTCATTTTCCGTTGTAAGTTTTTCATTTAGTCTTCAACTCCATGCTAGCTCCGCTGCTCGCTGCGAGCACGACCGAAAACCCGTTGCTACAGCCACGTGGGAAAAGATTGATGTGATGTCCTACAGGACAATCAGCTACGTCCCACTATTTAATAGCCACGCTACGTTCACTCGTCACCTCCTGCTTGTCGTCGGAAGACTGACTTATTGCTGGCTCGAGTTAGCAAGCAATGTGTTGATCTTGTCGATCTTGGTGGCGAGCGACAGATCAATGAAGTAGTTGCCGATCTGCACCTTGAGGCCGCCAAGGATCTCTGGGTCCACGACCGTCTCCAGCAGCAACTTTTCGTTTTTCTCCACGCGAGCGCCAAGAGCTTTCTTGACCTGGTCCAGCTGAGCCTTGGTCAGCGGGTCCGCCGACGTCACCTTCGCCTGCACCTCGCCGCGGTACGCACCCATAAGCTTCTTGAAAGCAGAGATGACACCCACGGCATCCGGCAGACGGCCATTGTCAGCGAGCACCTCGAAGAGTCCAGCCACAGGCTTGGAGAACTTGGCCTTCTCCATGACCTTAGCGATGTCCTCCTTCTTAGAGGCACGGGCAATCGTAGGGTCGTGCAGGAACGAGGCGAAGTTGGGCTCCTTGGCAATGGTCTCCTCAATAGTCAGGAGCTCCTTCTCCACGGACTCGAGCTGGTTCTGCTTGGCAGCCACACTGTACAGGGCGTTGGCGTAGCGGGCGTGCAGACCGAAGAGCTGCAGCTTGGGCTGCGTCATCTGGCCGAAGCCACCGATCTCCTCCACCTCCTTCGTGGACGAGGCGGCCGTTGCCAAGCTGCGCGTCAGCGTGGGGGCCACCGCGGCCTTGCGCACCGAGTTCTTGATCGTCGAGGACAGCATGCTAGCGCAATAGCAATTAATTAGTACAGGGTCAAAATCGACTGGGGTTAAGCCCTGCTTGCATTTCACCATCACGAGTATGCGCTACATAGAAGAATGCAGCTCATAGACGGAAGCAATTGTAGAGCGATGGGCATGAACCGTTTAACGCCGCATCTTTTCGTCCACACATGCACTTACCTTCCGTTCCAACTAAAGTCGCGAGTGGTCTTTGAGCTCTCGACCCCCTCGATGTGAGGCTCCAAGCCAGCTAGTTCGTGCTACTCAACGATCACATACCGCATACTTAAGCGGTACTTCATGAAATGTGTTAAAGTACATAAAAATACGGTTGAGATTCTAACAAACTTGCTGGATGCTAGCCATGCCCTAATGGTGTGAACCAATATGAGAGATTTACGTGATATAGAACGATACTAGTGTGCCTTGTTGCACTATGTAGACCAGTAGTACGTGCATAAATACTCGAGCAGCAACAACACTAGCACAGCAAGCACTCAATTGGCACACACTGAAAAGGTTTAGCAATTACGCTCTTTTGCGCAGTTTCAGCCGCATCACTACTTCTTGCTCCTGATTCTGTTTGGGCAAGTGCAGATTAGCAACGCTGTGGTTCAGCTCAATATCCTGCGGCTTCATGCGTGCCTGTACACTCCAATCGTCCATGAATCGGTTAAAGGCCGTGACCTGTCCCGTTAGCTCCAGTGAAGGATGGGTGAACACTCGGACCATCCCTTCTGGGTCTTTCCGTCTGTCGTGCAGCTCCAACTGCATGGCCTCGTCGAACAATTCAAAGATCAAGTCTCCGTCTATCTCCACATTGGTGTCGCCATCTTGTCGTTCCTTCTCCAGATCCTGCAGTGCGTCAGCCAGTGCTCTCCCAAGCAGCGTCTGTCGATATCCGTCCATGGCCAAATGTCTTTAATTCGACCAATCAGCGACCACTACTGTCGACCAGTGACCTCCACCAGAAGTGATAATGGCGTTGCGGGACGAGCACGACTTCCTGAGCGAGAACGAGCGTCAGTTCTTGGCTAACTGTCTGCGTCAACCGCCGCATGTACGTGCCGATGGCCGCGAGCTGTTGCAACAGCGCAAGATTCGTGTGCAGTTCCGTCGTAGTGAAAGCGAGAGCCAAGCCGAGGTGCAGCTGGGACGCACTCGGTACGTTGAGCTTCCCATTCGTATACCCCATGTCAATATTCATGCGTTAAAAAATCTGATTTTATCTTTCTGCTGCTGCTGTTCAGTGTGATCGGCAATGTACATGGAGAGATTGTGCCTCCCTTTCCGGACCGACCGACCGAAGGTTTCCTGCACTTCGCCGTAGAACTATCTCCCATGGCATCGCCTAGTTTTGAAGCTTCAGCGTCTGCAGGCCGTGGCGCTGCCTCTTCAGTTGCAGCTGCAGAATTAGCGAGACTTGTGGAGCGCGGTGTTCGCGAAAGTCGAGCGCTGGATACGGAAGCTCTGGCTGTGGTGGCTGGCGAGAAGGTTTGGGCCATTACATGCCATGTTCACGTTGTAGACCACGGTGGAAACCTCGTGGATGCCGCCTCGCTGGCGGCAATTGCAGCTCTAATGCACTACCGCCGACCAGAAGTGGCAGTGAAGGAAGGCACAAGTGGAAATGGAGGCGTTACTGTGTACAGCGTGGACGAGCACGCTGCTGTTCCACTGAGCCTTCACCACATTCCAATCTCAATCTCGTTCTGCTTTTTGCAACCAATTGGCACTGTGCGTAGTTCTAGCGGAACTAACGACGACATCGATGCTGACGAAGATGGCGAACCCATCATCTTCATGGATCCAACGGATCGTGAGGAGCGCATTACAGACGCGCGTATGAGCTTTACGTTCAATTCGTTCCGTGAGCTCTGTGCCGTACACAAGATTGGTGGAGCCGCTATTTCCCAGGCTACAGTGTTGAGTTGCGCAAATGTGGCAGCAGCACGTGCTGTTGAACTGACAATGTTCCTCAAGGATGAGGAAGAGAAAGCAGACAAGGAGGCAGTGCAGCGCCGACGCGCGTGCTTCGTGGTCGCGCGTTTGCCGATGTGTCGTCAACGCTGGATGAAGCAAGCGCTAAGAGTGCTGTCGAAAAGGTCGATTTGGGTGCTATGACAGACTTCTCGAAGTTGCATGCGCCAATTGCGCTGCGCGACGACCCAACCACGGAGGAAACCGCTCAGCAGGTGACATCCATGGCAGAATTGCTGGAATCACTCGAGACTGCTGCTGACCTCGCAGGGGAAGAAACTAAGCCAGCTTCCACCGGGCTTGCGATGACTGATGCAGCTCGGACTGAATTTCAACAATTGGCTAACAGCGAGACAGTGCGTGATTTGATCCACGGTAGCAGGAAGGAGCAGTTGAAGCCTGTCCCAACCTACAAAGAAAAAACCAGAGCCAGACAGTGACAGCGAAGAGGAAGGGGGTGTTCTTCAAAGCGAATTCGGCACGATACCAAAATCGGAGGAGTCAGTTAAGGCAAAACCTAGCGTGAAACCTGTCAAAAAGGTACTCGTCAAAAAGGGAAGAAAGAAAAAGATGATGTCGAGCTCTGATGAAGATGAAGATTCTGACATGGACTTGAGTGCTGCAATCAAACGCAAGTGATTTGGTAGGATAAACTAATAGGACAGCGGTACGTTTCGCCAAACTTGCATCGATTCCTGTACCGACCGTTTCGAAGCGACACTATCGTTTGAGACTAAATGGTGGCATCTGCACAGTACCAACAGTGTCAGCGAGGTTTCCTGAAATGCAGAATCGCGTCAAAGTGTGCATTCGGGTACGGCCAACCACCACGAGAGATGATGCTATCAACTCTTTCGATCAAGGTGTTACCAGTGACGCAGTGGTGATCGATGCACGACAACATGTGGGCTCAAACTGGTTCATGAATTAGTCTCATTATCAATTGCGTATACGATAACTTTGTTCCTTGAATTTGGCAATGTAATATTACAGACTATCAGCGTGATCACAAACACAGCTTCTGGTGATGGCACGAGCTTCCGTTTTGATCAAGTGCTCTCTCCTATGGTTGACCAAGCTGGTGTTTTTCGGTTAGTGGCGTCTGATATAGTGGATGGAGCCTTGAGTGGCTACAACGGCTGTATTCTAGCTTACGGACAGACAGGTGCTGGTAAGACCTTCACTATGTCTGGAGGAGGCCCAAAACGTTGCTTTGAAAACCGCGGGCTTATCGCACGAGCATTATCTCGCGTATTCCAACACACCCAACAAGACGCTGACCACTCATATGCACTGCGAATATCGTACCTCGAAATCTACAATGATCGCCTCATTGATCTATTAGCCCCTGACATTACCAGCTCCGCGAGTGGAACCAACATGAACGATTTGGTCATTCAGGAAAACGCACGTGGACAAACTTTTGTGCGGGGTCTTACAAAAACTCTCGTATCCAGTGAAGAGCAGGCACTGGATCTTGTATTTCAAGGCGAAACAAGCCGCGCTGTGGCTGAGCACGCACTTAATGCTACTTCAACACGTTCGCACTGCATTTTCACACTGTACCTGGAACGCAAGCGGAGCGCTATGTCTTCCCAGTTACTAGAAGAAGATAGTACTGGAGACGAAGCAATCGGAGCTACCCAGAACGATGACGATATCGTGTACAGTAAGCTGCACTTAGTAGACCTGGCGGGATCAGAGCGCATGAAGAAGACGCTTACAGAGGCAGGATCCACACGGGCTAACGAGGCATGCTACATTAACAGATCCTTGACATTCCTGGAGCAGGTTGTACTTGCGCTAGGGAGCAAGAATCGAGCTCATGTGCCGTTCCGGCAGACTCCTCTAACCAACGTACTCAAGGACTCATTAGGCGGCAACTGCCGGACACTACTAGTTGCGTGTGTGTGGCCAGCCCCGACACATGTCGACCAGAGCCTGGCCACGCTTCATTTTGCAGCAAGGATGCGTCGTGTCAAGACCCAAGCAGTTGTCAATGTTGTAGCCTCCGGCTCTGGGTCTGCAGGATTAAAACTGGCCAACGAGGAGCGTGCTGCGTACCGAGACGAAATTCAACGCTTACGGGAGGAACTCGTGCTATACGATGTGATTGCTGGACGAACACGGGATCTGTACGAAGACAAGGAGAGCAATGTTCAGGCGGAGAACTTGCGCCGACAGCAGATCACCGCATTCTTGACAGATGCTGAACTAGTCCCCCCATTGCAAAGTCTTCGACAAGTACAGGGACTACTGCAAACCTTTCGTTCAATTTGCCTCGAGCAAAAAGCTTCGACCGAGCGTGTGACGGATCCGACAAAAAGCACTGGGAGCAAGATGGTGGCGCATATCCGAGCACTTCGAGGGCATACACCGCCTGAGCTTCGTCTGTATTCGCCCCCTAGTTGCAGCGGCAGTAGCAGCAGCAACAATAATGCTATGGTTGAAAATGCTGCAGCCATACTACCACCACTCTTCACAAACAACCAGAAAATATCAAGAGATCAGCAAGAACATCAGCAGCAGCAATTTGCACCTGCGATCTTCGCTCCCAGAGAGAGTGACAAGGAGCTTTTCGAGAGGTTCAAGATCCTGGGAGGTGCTGATCCCGGTGCGGAGGCTCTGCGTGATCTAGAGCAGGCTAAGTTGAACCTTCGTGAGGCAAAGTCCCAGTATTCAACGCTGGCACTGATGGTAAACCGCGTGAAACTGTACGTGGTGTGTGATTGGTTAGCCAACTTCAATACGCAATATGGCTACAATTTTGATTAACGTTTGCTCAAACGGTTTTGCAGGGAGATCGACGGGTATGCGCTGCAACTACAAGAACTGCGGGACTGCGCCACGTCCGGCCAGCTAAAGGAGGCGGTCGAGATCGAGCGTCAGAGTGTTTTGCTGCTGCAGCTCCAAGAGGCAAAAAAGCGGTACCGCGCTGCATTCGAGCAGCTTCAGGAGAAGAAGGCGGAAGTCGGCTACCTGGGCAAAATTAGGGCACAAATGCTGCAGCAAGTGGCGCTCCAATTCCAGGCCTGGAAATCACGACAGGAAGAAAGTCCTGAAACCATGGCTGTAGGCGAGTGGCCTGGCTGAGGCACGAGATCGTGTGTGCAATCGAAGATCGGGCTATTGAACTCGCATAGACAAGGTCAACGAAAGAGTGAACGGACCGCGCAGTGAACCTTCAACATGCCGGTGCAATACAGTGAACCGTGGTGTATCTACAGCGTCAAAGTGCAGTACATGGTCCATTCCTACCGCGCATCAACTTGCTTAGCGAGGAAGTATGCACACAGTTCTCACAATGCGTACCCTGTCCGAGTCGGTTGATTCCGGTGTGCTGACTTATGTCAACACCACCAAGCGCGAAAAGTTTTACGTAGTGTGGCGTATAGCGCTACAGTGTATCAAACGGACCATGACGAAGCAGCAATCCGATTTTTTGTTGCTTTGCAGTTCAATGAGGTAAACAAGCCCGTGGCTAGCTATCAACTAAAGTACTTGAGCTAGGAATGTTTTACTGTTTAAAAACGCACCATCGTTTATACAACTGTTCCAGCTGACTTTTGGCCAGGCATTCACAGTGTAACGAGGTCTATTAAACACGAGTTTAGAAAGAGAGAGAAGCCTAATGCGTAGACTTCTGATAAGCTCTCAGCCTCTGAATGAGTAAAGTCTCGTCCTACTGTTTTTCCAACCTGGTGAGTGGGAGGCGCATGTGTCTCCTCCTGCCCTGATGGTTCAATTTCCGCAAAACATTATTAAACACGAGTTATTGGACTTCTGACCAGATTGCAAAGTGGCAAAGTGGGAAATTGTCAATTACGTCGGGCGTGTCGACATTGTGAAATAAAATTGCCGCAAAGACACGCGCATGCGACGCGCCAGCGCGATTTAACACAGATGCCTAAATGTATAATTTGGGTAACTTGATATCCTGTCATGCTGATTTACTAGACATTAACGTTGAGACTACCTCTACAATCGCATGTAACTGTATGATTGAGTGGCAGTGCCACCCCTTAACGTCGACCACCAGCATGTTTTTGCGTCTGACCCAATAAGCGACTGGAGCTCAGCCACTGCTTCTCGGGATGCCAGAGCCACGCGCCGACTGCAAGCACAGCAACGTGAAGCCTGCACTGAAGTGAGTTTCGCCAGGCCGTCTGCCACAGCTGTAGCTGGAAACGAGCATGTCAGCAAACACTGCACCAACTATTAAACACTTGGAGTCCGTTCCAGTTGTGAGTCACAACTTCTAGGATGAAATTGCTGGTCGTGCACTTCCGTACATTTCGAGATAGTTAAACAACCGTTAGCTTTGTTTTGATGAGCTCGGCAATGCTAATTGTAGCATCTTGCAGCAGCTCTTCTGAGCTGCTCATGCAAGACGTTGGCTGCGCGCCTTTGCAGCACTCCGGTTGTCATCAGCCCTGTGTACGGGAAAAGCCCAAAGCTCACGCCGGGTGCGCCTCGCCGCCCGTTGAATTCGGCGGTGGTGGCGATTTGCTGCTACGTTAAATGCACACAACAGGCTGTGCGGCGTCTATAACTGGGCACGAAGCAGCCCCTGAATCGCAAACTGAAGCAAATAGAAACGACACAGCCAACTGCAACCTGGGGTTGTGTGCCGCGTTGACTGAGCCTCACTATGGTTTAACGAATAGCACAATCCAGCCAAGCTTGCATATCTTTGACGCCGCGCGCGACAGCGCCACCAACAGCATGCGGGGCGTGTCTGGCACGAGGCGTCCATGCCTCAGCTCATTTCCAAATTGAACGACTTCCGATCACTTCGTGGGTATTAACGATCACCATCACTTGTCCAACATGGCCATGACCGTGCTACCCAGCTTCCAAACCTTCCTGCAGAACTCGGCTACGCCCCAGCCACCGTCGCCGCTGCTTAGCGGCAGTTCTCGTCCGCAGAGCCCTAACTACGCTTCCTATGGCTGGCATGAGGCCTCCAGCAGTATGCAGTTACCCTACTACAACTACACCAGCTATCACGCGCAAAGCTTCTCGCCTGTGTCCAGCAGCTCCGAGACTGAGGACGAGGACATGACATTCAACCACCGCAAGGGCCTCAAGCGCTCATTCACCAGTGTCGGCCTTAACGCTCCACCGCTCTCACCATCGACTGCCTGCGGCACAGTTGGAAAGCGTGTCAAGAAGAAATACCTAAAGGAGCGTGAACGCTGCGAAATCGTCCGCCGTGTGCGTGCTGGTGAGAAGCAAGCCCACCTCGCCAAGGAGTTCGGCGTCTCACGCGCCGCTGTGTGTTATCTGCTCAAGCACCAGATAGAGATCATGCGTCGATCGTCACAGCGTCTCTGAGCGGTAGCAGACAGAATTATTATTATTTTATTGAAAGCCAAGAGCGTCAATACATTTTTGTGGGTCAGTCTTCTTCACATCGCTTAATCGCAGACAACCATGACCCATGTCGAGCTGTTTGCTCCGTTTAACGGCACAGGTATTGGGTGTGGAGGAAAGACACGCTCTGATGTGACCACCCATGTCTTTGCAACGACAATTCCCGACGAATACTAAGACTGTCGAGTCGACAAGCGTGACTCAACAAGAGGCTTACTACATGTACTACTACACGTGCAAGTAGACTACTACTAGTACATGTAGTAGATAATTTAAGTTTACGAGACCTGTTGAGCTTAGTGTGTTAGTGACGTGCTAGATTAAGCAGGATGCAACGAGCTTGACAAACAAATACCAAAATCGGACGGTCAAGGGTTAAAATAGCACCACTGCCTTCTGTCAATGACAAGGTCAACTCCCTTGATGCAAGCACTTGGACTTATTGCACGCTACAGAGTGTACTCATTCCGCTACGAATTACACAGATTGTCTCGTCACATGACTTGAACTTCAACGCGTCAAAAAGCCCGCACATCTCGCGTATCAATGCGTCCGATTCCAGTGTGCATTAATTTTGGCCTCAGGAAGATTAGACTTCTGCATGGCACACAGGACAACACAATTCCTCGTTCAGCTTCAACAGGATACACTCGTCATGGAATTGATGGCCGCACGGTAGCACCGTGGTGTAACTCAACAGACTGCTTCGCGAACCAGACGAGCTGCTATCCGAACTCTGAAAACTTGGCTGGGTCATGGAGCCTGACGCACCGGATGCCTCACTGTCCAAACTCAAATTGCACAGAGTGCACAAGCCTGCATCCTCAGCGTCGTCTGCTAACTCGTCACCCTCGTCCGACGTCATCGACATGGATGAACATTCGCTGTCGCGCAAACTGCCGAGGTTAAAGCTGTTGTTGCTGCCACTACTGCATAGTCCGTTCAGCGGGTGACGCTTGTCGCTCACGTCGCCCAGCACGAAGTCCGCCACCAGCTGCGTCACACTACCGGCCAGGATAGAGCACGCCGCTGCGTTCTGTCGGTTCACCACGAACTTCTGCAGCGACGTCACCACGTGCTCCAGCGCGTCGCGTCGCTTCTCCACGGCGCAGTCACTGTGGCCACCCAGTCCGAAGATCGTCCCGGAGCCCGGGAAATAGCTCTTGACGAACGTGTAGAGCCACGGACACTCGGCCTGGCAAAAGTGGCCAAGTCGCAGCGCTGCCAGCAGTTGTGTCTGAAAGGTCTTGTACTCATCAAAGGAACGCGTCTTGCGCCAGCGGGTCTGTGAGGCTACGTGCTCTACATGAAGCTCGTAGCGCACGTCACGTTTGCTGAGGCGGGTCGAGGATACGCGGAGCGAGAGTTGCTCGAGCAGCGTGATGATCGAAGTCGACGTGGAACGCTTCCGAACCGACGATAGTCTGGAGCTTGAATGGCGGTGATTGTTCATGTTATGATGGTGGGCAGACATTTTTTGCTCCTGGTGCCATATCGGAATGCAATCCGCGGAAATGTGGAGTGGTGCTTCAATCATCAGTAGTTTCTAGAGCCTGAGCTGTTGATGTCCTTGGCCTAAGTCACTCAGTCTGCGCACGTAAATACGTGAATGGGGATCATGCCGCCAACCCTCAGCCATGTCGGGTTCATGTCGTGCGCGTGGGACGACGGGGTAATCGGAGTAATCGAGCGACTTCCCAATGTCTCCACTAGATAGTGTATATCTGCGAAGCATCCTGTGTCGCCGGAAATTCCTCGCTTGAACGTACCGACTTCTTCAACCAGCAGGCTTCACTGTATGAAGTTTACACGGCCAAAAGCTTCAATGCAGCCAATGTGATAGAGCAAATCCGAGTATTCTGCTGGTGTCGTGACGTCGAGCAGATACAACGCGGCCGATATAATGGCGTTACCGCTGCCATCATCGAAGATACCGACAGGCGCTTTGCTGCGTGACGCCAAGAAAATCTACCGTCTTCTGCGCACTCGTGACCTACAGCGTGCCACTGGCAGAGACCTGGCCATAGTCAATGCGGCTTGATCTGTAAATGTAAACTTAGGACATTTGCTCGCGAAACCTGTTGAAAACGTATACACCTAATTGGCACTGTCGAGTATCAAGTTGGCAAGGCATGACCATCATTCTTGCACTTGTGTATTTGCACCAATTGGCGCAAATGTATGAGTGCGGTCAGACAAGTAATCCCTGTAGGAATTTGTAGTATGCGGGTATGAAGGTTTGCAAACTCAAAAGGGGCAATTAAAACCAAGTGTAAACAACAGAAAAACCTGCTTTGGCAGGTTCATCAAATATGACAGACAACCCGAAAATAACAATCGCATTGTGCAGGGCAACTTGGGATTACGCAGAGGTCTGTGTCGCGAACGCGCATGGCCGGGCCAGCTTGCGCACTCTTTCTTGCTGGACGGACGCGATTACGCCGCTGCGCTGGTGTATTCCCTCTTGTCTACCACTGAAGGAGCACTGCCCGCTCCATCCATCACTTTCCAACTGGACGGTTAGAGACTGTATTAAAACTCCTGACAACAAGGATGCTGACAGCTCACCACCACATGTATCACCAGCACCGCCACTCGAGCACGGGTTCCTCCACTGCCACCTCATCCGGACGCAAACGTGCTGTGCCAACAACATTGACACCGCTCATCACGCTGCTCGAGCAACTCTCGCTCCGCGTATCCTCGACCCGCCTCAGCAAACGTGACGTGCGCTACGAGCTTCATGTAGAGCACGTAGCCTCACAGACCCGCTGGCGCAAGACGCGTTCCTTTGATGAGTACAAGACCTTTCAGACACAACTGCTGGCAGCGCTGCGACTTGGCCACTTTTGCCAGGCCGAGTGTCCGTGGCTCTACACGTTCGTCAAGAGCTATTTCCCGGGCTCCGGGACGATCTTCGGACTGGGTGGCCACAGTGACTGCGCCGTGGAGAAGCGACGCGACGCGCTGGAGCACGTGGTGACGTCGCTGCAGAAGTTCGTGGTGAACCGACAGAACGCAGCGGCGTGCTCTATCCTGGCCGGTAGCGTGACGCAGCTGGTGGCGGACTTCGTGCTGGGCGACGTGAGCGACAAGCGTCACCCGCTGAACGGACTGTGCAGTAGTGGCAGCAACAGCAGCTTTAACCTCGGCAGTTTGCGCGACAGCGAATGTTCATCCATGTCGATGACGTCGGACGAGGGTGACGAGTTAGCAGACGACGCTGAGGATGCAGGCGTGTGCACGCTGTGCAGCTCGAGTCTTGAAGGTGAACCATTCGGTGCATCGGAAACGGACAGTTTTCACAGCTCCTCAAGCCGCCGTAGCAGTGTGCTGAGCTACGCAACGACGTTGTCGTGCGGCCATCAATTCCATGATGAATGTATCATACCGAAGTTGAACGAGGAGATGCGATGTCCTACGTGCCACGCTGAAGTCGACGTGTTTTAAAGTTGAGACACTGTAGCACTTATCTTAATAATTTATTCATGCCGAACCCATTCGAGAAATAATGCGATCACATCCGATTAAAGTTTGTATATTGTTTGCACTCCTTAAGCCTCAGTCATTTGTCTTTTGGTTTGTGTATGAGCTTATGAACAATAACGCTGAACAAATTCCATAATTTCTTCAACAAAACTATATCGACACTGAACAATTTTACCTAAATCTGTCACGAGAGTAGCTAAACTTGCACTATCAAGCACATTCGGAACGATGAATCTCCGCAGTATCATTGGTGGATACGGGACCAGCAAAAATTACTGGATTGACAAGGGTGTACAGAGCAACGGCAGGTCCTGTCCCTATTTTCCTTTCGAGTTTTTTTTAACGTAGGCTAACCCAAATAATAGTCAGTCTTCTTTTTCTCTCGGAACTGGCAGATCCCTCTGCGAGCCAACGACTACTACGAGATCTCCGAACTGCCCCAAGGGTTGTCAGGATACAAGACCAGCAACTTATTGTAGTACAGAAGACCAGCACGACGTCTCCGACAACGGATTTCACGCCTCCAATCATCACCTGTCAGAAGTATCTTTCATAAGTCCGCAGTAGTTAGTTCCTAACAGCACCACCGGCGCTTTCCATCTTCCATTTTCCAGCATTCCTAGCTCAAGTGTGGCACTTCAGAAATATCTATTAAAAGATACTTCGTTATTGGTGTCAGTTAATTACAAATTTGTATTGCAGGCCAAATTAGCTAATTAACTACTAAATACATGCAGTCTAAAACTTACCCTATTCTTGCTGTTAAGTCCCCTAACCCAGGTATTTGTGAACAGTGTTTGTATACTCCTGATACTGTAACACGCTTCCTCTAAGCAAGGTGCTTGAGGAAGCGTGTTATCAGGAGTTTACAAACACCTAGTGAACGACCGTTCACTAGTCCCTGGTCTGAGGGGACTTAATAGCCAGTTTAGAGTAGATTTATTTATAGTTAATTAGGTCCATTTGGCCTGTAATACAAACTCCTAATTAACTATAATCTATCCTTAATATGCATATAAAAGTTAGGTCAAATGCTATTGGTTGGCCCTCAGCCACCAGACCTACGTGGCAGTGGTGTGGTCCACACCACCCACAAACTGAGTATCCACAAAACGGATACTCACAGAAGCATATGTACTTCTAGAGGCGGTACCCTTTCTGGGGTACCCCTTCATGTAACCCCGTTACATCCTCCCCAACTTAGGTTAGGAACACCCCCAATCAATGAGGAGTTAGGAAGAGAGCGCCGCTCTCTTTCCTTCTCTTGTCGACATCCATCGATGAGCCACCGTTGTGGCTTTACGGCTTTCATTAAGCCTTTTGCGCTCGTGCCAAGCACCCGAGGTTTCCACGTCAACCTCTTTAAAGATGCCTAAGAAGGCAAGCACCCACGGCGCTTCGGCGCCTTCTAAGTCCAAGACCGCGAGGTCAAAGACTGCTAAGGCCAAGTCGAAAGACAAGGCCGTTCCGCGCAAGGAAGCCCGCAAGGTGGCTTCCGAGGCAACCAGCAAGCATACCGCTGCTGCTGCCAAACAAGGAGGGAGCCCCCGACGCAGTCGCTCGCGCTCCTTGCCTCCCGACGACAGGCCGAACCCTCGGTTCGCCTATCGGGACCACAGCCCTGGGGCGGAGTCCCCGGTATTTGATACCCCGATGATCACGGGATCAGAGTCTGATGGGGACTCTCCTGGATCCACCAAGAATCCAACTCCTTCTCAGGATGCTCCTTCACAGGACGCTCCTGTTGATGATACTGCATCATCAGAGGCAAAGACAGCTTCGACGAGCTCGCCTGCCAAGAACCTTACCTTAGACGAAGGTAAAGCTCGAGCCCAAGCTGCGAAAGCGGCTTCTTCAAAACGGGCTGATGAGGGTGCTGCAGCTGCTAAGAAGCGCGCAGCCCCTGGCTCTCCTTCTCGCGAGTCTAGTGTCTCGAAAGACTACCATAATCTATTCGGCTCCTCTTCGGATGAGGCCGAAGAGGAGGGTGCTGTTACCGAGCCCCAAGAGATCTCCGACGATCTCGATGTGCAGCAGGAGCGCTATCAAGCTGCTCAACTGCAAGGCGCTCCTGCGCCTCCCACGCCGGTGTATCATCGCGGATACTATCCACCGGATGCGGGGTCCGGGTCTCCCATGTTCCTGGAGCACCTCAAGGCCCCTCGTGGTCTAAACCATGGGCGCACGTCACGTGGCGCCTATGAGCGTGCCTTGGTTCAGGACGAACCACTCTTTATCAATGACAGTGAGGCCACTCGGTGTGTGCTGCTTGCACCACACCGAATTCCTCTTAAGGAATTCACGAGTCTCCGGAAGAAACCGGAAGAACGTGGTGGGCTCTTCCCCGTGTGGGGGCACCCTTGGGTACAGCCCGAGAACACCACAACCCAGACCCAGGCAGAGGACCTGTTCTGGAGATGGGTTTCTCTAAAGAACTCCGAGAAGATCGTCTGCTGTCCTATGTCTTGGACCAGCGCGATCTTCGCATTGAGTTTGGCCACTTAATTGTAAGCGGCAACTCCACTCCGTCATGGAGGGACTTAGACAGCAGTCTAAGTCCAGCGCTCAAGATGAGCGCGGGTACGGTTCCGTCAACCCAGGGACCGTACACCGTAAGGCGGCTAAGAAGCCGCGGACTACTTACGCCCCGGCTGTTATTGATCCCAAATCTCAACAGCCTTCGGGCAGTCAACCCGGAGCCGGTCTTCCGGCTCCCACGAGTTCTGTGATGAGGGGTAACCCCGCCACTTCACTAGCAGCTGGCGCTTCCCCGAGCGCCGCTGCTCTTGGACGACCCGCTCCACATGGTAGTGGAGCTCGCCGTTCCGATCAAGGAGGGCAGGAGGAGCTCTCCCACGCGTTTGAGTACGAGGCTCCTTCTAAGCCTTATCCTTCTGGACCCTCAACTTCGGGTCGGGACTCTGTGGGGTCCCTGTTAAGCGACGAGGTCCGTCATCTTCGAGATCGTGTTTACGCGATCGAGATAGCCCTTGGGCTTGGACCTGGTGGTCAGGCTGCCTCTCAGGCTGGCAAGCCGGGGGCCCTTGATGTCCTTCGTCAGGACTTGGACGCTCTTGGTCGTGAGATCCGAGAGCTCCATGGGCGCGTTGACCGCCGAGTTCCGGCTTCCGCCCTGAAGGAACTCCGTCAAGGCTTAGACGCTCTATGCCATGAGGTGCATGGTCGGATGCCCTCATATGAGCCGCAGGGTTACTCGTACCACTCTGCTTACGGGTATGGTTCTTACCCGAGCTCTTCCCACTCTGTACCGTCATACCCTTCGTATGACTCGCGTGGGTACCAACCTGTGTTCCATTCACAGGCTTCGACACCGGCAGCTCCGGTTGTCCAGAGGGCTCAGCCTCGTTTCGAGCAGGTGAGCTCTCACCTTGGCCTTCCTCCGTCCGAGTAGAAGGGCCCAACGGATCGTGATACCGCTTAAGACGCCCCACGCACCCGACATGTCAGGCCAGGACCGCAAAGGGTCCGATGAAGCGGTGCTTCAATTTGTTGCTCTCTACAGAGCTAACCGCCTTTAGCGGTAGGTTTTTAGTGTCTAATAGGACTAAATCGCCCTCTTTAAACACGTTTAAATTTCCTCTACTTGTTTTGTCAGAGTACTCTTTTTGTTTGTCCTGGGCCAACGCCATAGCGTCTCTAATCCGGCTGATTAACGTCCGCCTGTCGTCTATAAATGATGACAACTGTCTTTTCAAAGACGCTGGCTCGATCTCCGAGGCCTGGGAGGAAAAGGCTTTCCGAGCCTCTCCCCCACTTACGATGGAGGCCGCGGTGCCTCCCCGCAAGGTTAGCGGCACCTGGGGGTGTCGTAACCCATTCAAGTAGGACGGGGTAAACCCCGTTGACGCGTGTACCGCATTGTTGAGTGCAAACTCAACCATAGGCAGCTGGTCCGACAAGACCGAGGTGCTTCCGTACCGATACTGCGAAGAGTATCTTCGAGCACGCGGTTGACGCGCTCTGTCCGACCATCCGTCTGCGGATGGTCCGCAGTTGACATCGTCAACTTAGTTCCCGGTAGCTGGAACAGGGTGTCCCAGAACGCTCCTGTGAAGCGTGGGTCTCGATCAGAGACTATGGTCTCTGGTAGACCATGATAGCGGAACACGCTATCTAGGAACAGCTGTGCAGCTTGTTTCCCGGTGACCTTGTCACGTACTGGAGCAAGATGGTAAATCTTGCTCAAACGGCAGACAAACACCAAAATGTCGGTGTTGCCCTTGTCATCGGCCGGCAGGCCGAAGCCGAAGTCGAGACTCATCGACTTCCAGCAATCTGCTGGCACAGGAAGGCTCTGCAGTGGAGCCGAGGCGTGGCCCGAAGGCTTCACCCTCTGACATGTTTCACATGTCTTGACATAGTGTGCCACCCACTTATACATGTGGGGCCACCAAAATCTCTGAGAGACCATTTGGTAGGTCTTCTCTCGGTTAAGATGGTCACTTATCGTCGCATCATGCGCTTCCAGAAGTATGTCATATTTCATATCCTCGTCGTTTGGAACGACAACCCGAGGAGGATCTCCAGGGTCTACTCTGTAGTGGAGTAACCCATCGGCCAGTTCATAACGACGAAGCTGTGCCCGCTGTCGAGGTGAAAGCCTGTCGACTTTGGCGTCCTTGTCATCGGACAAGAACTGCACCAGGGATGTGTAGTTCTCGTCCCCTTGATACGCTAAGCGTATCCGATCGTACACATCTGTCGTGACCCGACTGACATGAGCTAGTTCATAGTCAGGTCGACGCGACAATGCATCGGCAAGCACGTTGAGCTTGCCCGGCTTGTATTCGACGCGGAAGTTGTATTCCGCGAAGAATGACAGTCACCTAGCCATCCGCTGCGACAGATGCGGCGAGTTGGTGGCAGTCCGCAAGGACGCGTGATCAGTATAGATCACAAAGGCCTCGTGCCCAAGAGATGAACTCTAAACTTGACAAGAGCGTACTTCATTGCAAGTAGCACCTTGTCATGAACGGGATAGTTCCGTTCGGCAGCCTTCAGCTGCCTGGACTGGAAGGAGATGACACGTTCGCGTCCTCCGTCGTCTTTCTGCAACAGCGCATAGCCTAGTGCATAGTCAGAAGCGTCACAGACGACGCTGAATGACTTGTTCTCGTCCGGCAATGCCAGGACTGGCGCTTGCTGTAAGCTCGCCTTGATGCTGCCGAAAGCATCCTGGTGCTGTTGCTCCCAGACCCAGTCGGCATCCTTCTTTAAGAAATTCGACAAGGGTCGAGCAAGTTCAGCGTGCCCTGCGCTGTACTTGTGAAGATAGTTGGCCAAACCAAACCACTTCCGGAGGTTCTTCTGTGACCTCGGGGTCGGCCAAGCCGCTATGGCCTTGACCTTCCCTGGATCGGCGCGTACGCCGACCCTGCTGACAAAGCAGCCGAGGACCTTTATCTCCTCAGCTGCAAAGACGCACTTGTCGATGTTGGCATAGAGCTTGTTAGCTCTCATGACCTCAAACACTCGACGGAGGTGCCTCAGATGCACCTCCATAGCCGTCTGGCCGCCTTCGGCACGGCTATGGACGAATATATCGTCGAAGTACGTCTGAGCGAACGTACGCAATGGTCTAAACAATTGTGTGACCAAGCGATTGAACGTCGCTGGGGCATTTGAAAGCCCTTGTGGCATCACTAGCCACTCCCAGAGCATCCCACTCGAGGTGCTCACTGCGGTGAGAGGAATGTCACTCTCCCGCATCAGGATCTGGTAGTATCCGTCTACCAGATCCAGGGCACTGTACAACGTACAACCCGACATGTTGTTCAGCAACACATCCTTGCGAGGGATCGGCGTCTGTGCCGGTACCGTCGCATTGTTCAGCTTGTTGTAAGCATGAACCAGAGGCCACTTCCCGTTCGGTTTACGAACGCAGAAGGTTGGTGTCGAGTGCGGGGACTTCGACTCCCGCACCATGCCCGACTTCGCCTTTTCGGCGAAGAAGGCATCTATGACCTCGCACTGCTCGCGAGATAGAGGCCACTGCCTCGTGACACAATACTTTGTGCCAGGCACGAGGTCAATCTCATGCCGAACTCTCCGATCCGGCGGGAGTTGGGATGGTGGGTGCTTCGACACCACATCCGAGTACTCTTTCACAAGAGGATACACGGGATCCTCCGGGTTCTTGAGAATCTCAGAACCCAAGCGCGTTGTACGCTGCTTTGTGAACCCCTCCAGGACATCCTCGTCCATTACGGAGGAAGAGTTCAAATCTTCAGGAGAGGTCTCCGGCTTCAGGAGCACCATCTCCGCAATCTCTCCGGCCTTCAACTCGACCAGGAAGTCCTTCATGGACAGTTCCTCGAGGCTCAGCAGCGCTGACACCTCTGGCAGTGCCTCCAGATGGACGGCACCTGCCCTAACTTGACGACCGGACACGCCGTCGAAGACATGGCATTGCTCTTCGACCGGCCGTACCGGTGGAGTCTCAGACTCCGAGTGTGGTATTTGGTTATCCACACGGGAGGTGCTCAATGACACCTCCGCCCTCGCACTGGTCTTCTTGACCCCGCGTGGAACTCTGTTACCCACACTTGAGACGCATGCTGCGCTCTCGGTTGTGGTGAAGCGGATAAGAAGTTTTCCGACTTCGATCTCGTCCCGTCAATCGAGATCAAGAGCAATCCCTCCTTATGATGATCCTCGATATAGTGACACTCACTATAATGACCAAGTGAACGCGTGCGCCATCATCCCCACCCAAGACGATTGTACCCACGCGATATCGATCTTGGCAGGTAATATCGATTTTAGCTGTATTATGGGTATTATGAAGCCAGTGCAGCGTGGATAGCCACAGATGGGGAGCATAGGATATTAACCATTAATTCAGAGTTGCTTTTACCTTCTACTACACAAGTCTTCCTTCATCTACGCTATTCCGGGTAGGGATAAACAAGATTGGCCCTCCCGACGTCACGCAGGATCAAGATCGACACTAAGTAGAACCCCTACGCCCAGATTGCTTGGCTGGACGTTCGTCAACCCTCATATCTCAAGACCCCGCTATAGAAAGCGGCAAGCACGTATTGGAACTATTGGATAAAGGTCACACACCGACCCCAAGACCCCCAAGCTAAGATCGACACTGTCTGGGATCAAGATCAACCCAAGACACCTAAGATCGAAGCTCGATAACTACACGGCGCAGCGAGTAGAAGTATCCCCGCTACTGCCACCTCTCCCGTTGCCCTGTCAGACAGCAAGATCAACAACAAGCGTGTCTATCGAGATCACCCGAGGAGCGATCTAGTCCCACCGACGGGTACACAAGGTGAGATCAAGTAACTTCACGGAAGATCGGAGTACCCCCTCCGTTAGTCGGCGGTTCGGGCGCGGTGTGCAAGAGGACTCCTGCGATCTTGCGATTTCGCAGAACCACTTCGCCACAATGGTGCGCGTGCCCGGATTTTTGGGTGACTCGGGATTTCACCGTGAATCCCATGAAGAAGCGCATGCTGATCTTAGATTAGGGAAACCAGCGTGGTTGGAGATCGGATCACCAACGACACCGCTGAATCAAGATCAATCCGCGGATCGGCAGAGCTTTGGGAGGAGCCCTACCGACGGAACAGAGGAAAGTCCGGCTACGGACCTAGAAGAGAAGCCTCTACCTCCTCCCCAGGTCACTTCGGGGACCTCAGCAGATTTCGACTCAAGTCGCGATCTGCAGGACGAAAGTCCAGTGGCGAAAGCCATCCAAACGCTCGCCTCCAAGCCGAGCACAAAAAGAAGTCAGCAAGATCGAAGCCCTTACGCAAGAAAATGAAAGCACCAGGATCGAACGCTGATGGTTAAGACGATCTTAAAGCAGTGTAGACTGACGAGTCGCTCGAGATCGCATACCACAATAAGGAACTTCACGCCTTCTTAATCAAGAACCCCGTTATGCAGATTATCAAGCCAAAGATCATCAGCGATCTGAAAGGCCCAGTGCAAAAACCAACTGCAAGACCGAGCAAGCTGGAAGCTGCAAAAGTGCTTTTACATCTGATCAAGGAAGGTGGGATCACCGCAGGATCGTTCGACGCTAACGATCTATTCGATACGAGGCTCAGCGCGATCAACACAGCTCTGATGTCGATCTTCGACCTACTGAAGCCCTTGGTAGGTGAGAAGAATGTAACCCCCAAGGTCGCGACAAGATCGACTGACGACATGCTAGGATCGTTACCAGCACTCACATTGGAAGATCAGACAGGTACATCCTCACACTATGAGTCGGCGACTGAGGAGGTGGATACGGATAGTGTAGATGACCCACCCCGGATGAAGCTAGGACCGTCAGGCGCTGCTATGCTACGGCAGCGTGGAGATCATGAGACCAAGCGAGTGACGGACGTTATCGCGCCGAACATGACACAAAGATCGAAATGCGAAGTTGGAATCGTACTTCCAGGCGGCGATGAGCCGATTCTTGAATGAACAACAAGGCGCTATCAATCCCGTGATCTTAGCACCAACAGAAGATCGAGATGTAGATATGGAGTCTGTGGGGTCGCCAGATCAACACCCAAATCTTCATGAATACGACCCAGATGATCTCGACCTTGATCCCCCCAGACGCGCAGCCGTAGCATCAGCATCAGCCACGACCACCGGAAGATCGATTAGTGCCCCACATATACGAGTATCCGCTATGTCTGAACTCAAGGAGTTTGCGGGGAAAGAAGGGGACGAAGATCGAGCCAGGGCCTGGCTTAACAAAGTAAAGTCCGCCTTTGTGCGAGATCAAGCTCCAGACGAAGAAACGTGTCTGGTGTTCGGCGATCTCTTCACAGGATCGGCGCGAAACTGGAATCGACAGCTTAGTCGCACAACACGCAGTACCTGGAAGGATTTGCTCCGCAGCTTCCAGGTTCAATATTGTGGACGAGGAGTGTCAGTCGCGAGACAATATTACCACGCACGCAAGATATCGGACGAATCTCCACTGGAGTATTTGTATCGGCTCAATGTAGCAGGGCTTAAGGCCCGCCTCCAGATCAAGGATGGACCTTCGGAAGTTCGACGTGAACACGTGGAGCACTTCATTGAAACTCTTGATGACCGCGATCTTGCAGGTCACTTGGCACTACTTAGAATTCCAGACGCTGACACTCTGGAAGAAGCACTTCGATCTCGGCAACGAGCGAAGGCCCGACAAAGTAAGGCTGTATATGGATCAATCAAGCCTCGTCAGAAGAACAACAGTGTAGCAGCCCCGTCTGCTTCAACTCGGGCTGTCAGAGCTGTCAAGGCGATCTCAGATAGCAGCGAGTCTGAAGAAGACTCTAGTGGATCGGATGGCGAAGCGGGATTACGTCGTGTCTACCTCGCAGCATCTGGAAACAACGAAGGGCAGCAAGATCAAGGTCAAAGGAACCAAGATCGCAGTCGCTCGGAGACCGGAAACAATCGCGCACAACAAGATCGACATGATATAGGTTCGCCACCTAAGCGATGCTCGCACTGTGGGTAGCGCAAACATAGCGATCTTGGGTGCTGGGGTCGTCTGACGTGTGAGAAGTGCGGTCGTGAAGGACATCCCTCAGATCACTGCCTATTCACATGCAAGGCATGTGGTGACATCCACGAAGCGGGAAAGTGTACCATGGAGGAATTTTACAACTTGATCCGACAATGGTACAATCCCACCAAGCACGCCGGCATGTTGCCGTAGACGGCGGAGAAGATGTTAAACTAGGACGCTCGCCGGTTTGGAAACCGGTACGAGACGAGCGTTCTAGCTATTCCATTTATGCATATGTCGAGAAACAATTGGAGGCAACAGTTAATCAGCTGATCGATCCGATCGACAATACATGTGATCTTCTGGAAAAATCTACCGCTACAGTGTCAAGTCTACGCCAGGTCGATGAATATGCAAGATCGAGTGTGATGATGCCTCTTGAGTTCTCCCCTGGGGAATCGCGAGGTTACTGGAAGTATCATGTTCCAGACAAGAAGTTCAAACAATCTAAGGCTATGGTGAAGATCAACAACGAAAAAGCAACTCTGCTATTTGACAGTGATGTCGAGGTATCCATACTGGATGCCGCCTTTGCTCGTAAGGTCGGGTGCCACATTGATGAGAGTCAAACGTTGGAATGCGAAGGTGTTGGACGATCTCCATATAAGATCGAGGGACGTACTCGTCTCAAGATCACGCTGGCAGGATCGCTAGTATACTTCTTTGATGCATGGGTAGGTCCACCCACTGGAGGTCAAGATCTGATATTAGGAATGGACTTCATGGTGCCAGCGGGTATCCGCCTCGATCTCGCTGATGGGACGATATGTTTGCCTGACGAAGTCCGCCTTCAGATGGCTGGTAGGCGTCCTCTCTACGGAGACAAGGTCGAACATGTGTGCTGGAAAGATCACTACTGGATCAATGTCGGACAGACGGCCGAGATCAGGCTGCGCGGTCAGACGTCAAACCAGTATAAGTTATGGGTCACCAGGGGAGATCGATGGGTGCCAACGATCACCGTCAGACCAGGAAGGACGCGTTCTCTTCAAGTGACCAACATAAGTGATCGTGCACTAACTCTACACGAAGGATCAAGAGTCGCGATGTGGTTGAGTGGAGCTCGAATTCCCCGAATTCCGGGATATGTATCTGTAGGATCGAGGAGGTACGCCGAATGGCAGAATCTCGCGTATAACTACGGATGAGATCAGTGAAGTGGATATCAACGAGCAGACCACCGAGCCAGCGGGGGAACGTCCCGAGTACGTAACACCAACTGCGATCTTACCACGTCCGGCAAGAGCCATCCAGAATGTCGAGATCGCAGGGGACGAGGACGCGAGCCCACTGTCAAGCAAATATACATCTGACCAAGGCAAGATCGATCCTGATAATAGTGATAATCGTCGCGCCAAGATTGAGACGAACATGGGCGATCCTATGATGGATGGCGAGGTTTGTATCAAGGAAGGGGGAACTTTATTCGCAGAAGATGTGGAAGATCAAATGACGGTGTTACCAGAAGTACCCACGACCACGGAGGAAGTCAAGATCGAAGATCTACAAATAGGGGATACCAAGATCAACACCCCGGAGGAAATCGAGCGTCTTGTGCAGATTATCTGGAAACGAAAGCACCTTCTTATCGGAAAGGGCAATACCTTACCACCAGCGGCGAAGGGAGTGGTATGTGGCAGAGATGTAGGAAATGCAAAGCCGGTCGCTCAACGTTGCCGCAAGGTGGCTGTGCAATTCCGCGAAAAATTGTATCAACTAATCAAGGGACTATTATCGGCTCGGATGATCCGACACTCGACCTCTCCTTGGGTGTCCCCCATAGTTGTGATCATCAAGAAGAATGGGATCGACATCCGGTTATGTATCGACTACCGCCTGGTTAATAGTCTGACAAGGCTCATGGCGTATCCCATGCCTCTGATCAATGATTTGCTGGATGATCTCGACAAGGTTCTCTGGTATTGTTCTTTGGATATGGGAAGTGGTTTCTGGGTAGTGCCCATGACGGACCGAGCCCGATCGATCTCGGCATTTATTACTCCATTTGGACTGTTTGAGTGGAATCGAATGCCGTTCGGACTTAAAAACGCTCCCCAGATCTACCAGCGACTCTTAGACAATGCGCTATATGGTTTCGTAAAGGTGACCCAAGATCAAGATCGATCTGACCGAAAGGACGTATTCGAGACAGGAGAACCTGATCTAGAGAGAAATGAGTCAGTGTTGGGACGTCGATCTTACATCGACGACATACTGGTAACTGGAAGATCGTGGGATGCGTAATGCGAAAAGGTGGAAAAGCTGCTGGATGCCTGCGACGAGTGGAACCTGTCCATCAGTGTCGCCAAGGGTTTCTGGGATCGGCAAAAGGTGGATTATCTAGGTCATCGTGTATCAGCTGAAGGTTTGGAGACACATCCAAAGGATTTGTCGGCTTTACAAGAATTACCGTTCCCCACCAACCTAATATCGATGCAATCATTCTTGGGAGCCTCAACTACTACAGCCGATTTATTGAAGATTTTGCGATCTACGCGTCAGTTCTGTACGAGCTACGTGAAGCGGATTTCTACGAGATCGCTCGGAAGGTAAAATCGACTGGGGACGATGAGGGTGTCGTGGCAGAAGAGGATGGCAGGTGGACTGAGGCTAGGACAGCGTTCACCATATTGAAGAACAAGATCTTGACTGCTCCGATCCTGCAACATTTCAATGTAGATCGCCAACCGGTGGTGGTGGTATACGCCAGCAAGTGGGCAATCTCAGCTACCCTGATGCAAGAACACGATGGTGTGGTGTAGCGGGATCAGCAAAATCTGCGAGATCGCTAGATCCAACTTCCCACCAATGCCCGGATACCGACTAACGAAGGGGGTCCTCCGATGATCCGTGATCTGCTGAACTTGCTCACCTTGTGTACCCGTCGGTTGGGCTGGATCTTCCTCTCTTGGTGACTGCTAAGTTGCTCGATCGGTGTTAGTTGAACGTCTTGGCGTGACGTTGGGGTCGTAGAGTAGCGTGGGAGTCTTCACACCACTCGCCAGTAGTAGATCCGGAGTCCAAGCGATTAGATCAAGCTTGGATCCGGCGGCCTAGATCTGGATCCGGCCTTGTAGTAATTCCTTTAGTGTAGATTTCCCTTTACGCGGGGTCCTTTGATTGCTTGGCGCTTCCTATAGCGCGATCTTGATCGTTGAGAAACCGAAGATCTACCGGCTAAGCAATTAATACCGGGATCTTGGATCTGCACTTAGGGTAAGATACTAGGAGGTTGGATCTAGCCAATATATTATCTAGATATTATCAACCACCCTAGATCTATACACCTAAATCGCTATTAATACCGTAGGGCCAATGTAGTTCCCGTTTCCAGGCGCGTAGCGAAGCACTTGTGTCGTACGATGCAAATTCGGTTCTGATTTAATGTTAAGACCTATCCCATCCTGTATCCTATCCTTAGCGACACATCGACTGATTACGCTATCCTGATTCTTGTCCTTTCTTGCCCTCACCATCCTGACAGTCGACATCCTTGCAGATCACCTTGGATCTGAACCATAAACATTAGATCACTAGTCGCCATGTTGTGATCTGGCCTTCTCTTCTCTCCAATATCGTAATCATCCACCGTAATGTCCAGATCACACGTCTCCCGAGTCAGATCATGCCTTAATGAAGCTAGATCGCGCTGATCCAATCTCAGGTCAGCTAGATCTCCTTGATCTGGTTGATCTAGGGTTTCCGTGTATGATCCGGTGACAATACTTCGTGATAATCATAATTATAACATATCCGAGCTTATTCCATGCCGTCAATCCCCCAATCATCGTTCATCTTTGCCATAATATCCCTAGATCCCGGATCACTCGGATCCGCCTATGGATCTAGGTTCGTGAGCCTTGATCCACATTCCCCGCATAGACCCACATATGTGAACCGATCTGGTCTTCACGGATATAGATTATAGCCTAGATCGGGACATCTAGGCTTAGATCACCGGTTTCCACAGATTATATAACCCATATTACAATCACGCAAGTCCCACATCATCCATATCCACACGAGATCTTCCCAGGTCTCAGGATCTGGGTACATGTACAGATCGTATACCAATACATCCATCACGTCCCACCCAAGGTGTCACTGATCTCCATCAATCTTATCCATCAACTGGATCCACAACCAGATCCACCCACATCAGCTTGTCATCTACTCCAATCACATCACGTCAGGACCGATCACGTCCAAATTGGATCTTTCCTGGATATTCCAATGCCAAATCTTTCAAATCCACTTCACCACAGCCGCCTCCTGGTCGTCAGTTGTAGTTGCATAACAACTTCACTGCGTCCATTCTTCAAATCGCCTCGTCCAACTCAAGCTTCTCCACCCCTTCAACTCTGCTCGTAATGTCGGATCATGATCACGACGGATCACAGCACGGATCTGGCCACCAGGATCCCCCTTCGCCCCGATCGGAGATCGGCGGCCTAGCCGGAGACACGGCCGAGGATCACCGTCGATCCATCGCCACCCTGCGCCGCCGAGTGTTGTACTTAAGCAATGAGCTCCGGCAGGCCACTCGTCGAGCGGAGGAAGCCACGGATCTAAACCGTGAGCATATCTGCTCCCTCGAGTCTCTCGAGATGATGTGCGCCAATCAAGGCCGAGAGATCGGGCACTATCGGACCGAGGTGAGTCGTCTCCGAGAGGAGCGTGACAACCTTCAAGCTTCGCTGGAGTCTGACCGCGTTGTCAGCATGGAGCCATCATCCGCGGCGCCCGAGATCTCGGCCTTGGAAGCCCAGATCGCCGACCTCCATCATGATCTCGATCGACGGATTGATGAGATCCGCCACCTAGAGGCTCACATCGACGATCTGGCTCGAGATCGTGGCAATCTGGAGTCTACCATCCACCATCTCGCCTCCGAGATGACACAGGCAGGTGGGGAGATTCTGGATCTCCAACAAGCCAACCGCGATCTGGATCGAGAGCGGGAGGATGCCGAATCCACCTTATCTGCGACGGAGGAAAGTCTGCGCAGGACCCGATCTGAACTGGATCGTGTCGAAGCAGAGCTACTTCTGTCTCGATCCGAAGGCACCGATCGCGGATCTTCGGATCCTGATCCCCAGTCGCGGCAGGCGGATCTCCTACCCACGGGACCCACCCAAGCCGATCTCGACCAGATTGTTCGGGAGCGCGACTCTTTGCAAGCTCAGATCCGTGCGCGGGATGCTGAGATCTTGTCAGCGCAACGGACTCTGGGATTATTGCAATCGGATCTGGCAGCCCATCGGGCTAGATCGGCTTCGGATACGGCCCGGCTGCAGACGCTGGAGGGTGATTTGACCCGTGCGCGTCATGATGTAGAAGTGGCCCAGAAGGCTTACGCCGATCGGGAGCGTACCATCACCGAAAATCAAGCTCAGATCCGCACACTTTCCCGGGATCTGGGTAAAGTAGTGCGTGAGCGTGATGCCCTTCGCCACGAGTATACGGCTGCCTTTCAGCGCCTTTCATCCATCTCAGCTACGATCGGAGCGCCTCCTCCCCAGACTCAGCTGCGTCTAGATCCCGGATCCGACACCGATCAGCCCGCGGGAGGGATTCCCCGTTCTCCTTCTGCGGAGACTTCGGGTAGTGATGATCAAGGTGCTGACGCGTCTGGATCCAAACGATCTCGTAGCAGATCGAGCTCTCCTTCCCCTTCACGGCCTCAGAAGAAACGGTCCGTTCCCGTCGAGGCGGAGGGCGAGTCTATGGAAGAGGAGGATGAGTCTGAGTTCGATCTAGGTGGGGGATCCACCGGGGGTAGGTCGCCTTCCCCAGATCAAACCGCTTCCCCACCCTCCAAGGATGTGGATTCCCGTAAGTCTACCGGGGAGGTGATCGAGGTTGGATCTGCTTCCGACGAGGAAGAGGAGGAGGATGAAGAGGAAAATGCGGAAGTGGCTGATGACCTCTATGAGGCTCAGACGTTAATGGCCATTTCGCAATCCCGATCCGAAGCTCGTCGCCGTGATCACGCGTCTCCCCAGCGTCGATCTGCTGGAGGATCCGGCGGATCTCCGGATGGATCCGATGGATCCGATTCCGATACTGGATCTGGGGGTCAGGGCAACGGTGCCGGTCCTACCGGTCCTACTGGTGGATCTGGTCCGGCTAGTCCGCCCGGCGGCCGTCAACCACGCCGGATCACTTTCGTCCCCCAAGTTCCATTCCCAGAGGATCGTTGCATCCCTGGTCGGCGGATCGCGCGGGCAATGGCCGCTGCGGACATTGATCCTTGGATCGAGTCTCGGCTGGCTAATCAAACCTTGATCACCATGACTGTGAACTTCTTGTTCCCGATCCTGCCGTTTCGGCCCGAGTGGATCTTCCCCCATCGACCCACGATCTACACTTCTCCGACGGCCCCAGCCTTCTGTGGTCATTTGATCACAGAAGCCAACGTCAAGGCGCTGCAGGCAGCTGAGCCCTGGCAGGTGATCCGGAACACCTTGCCACCGATCTCCTTTGAGGCTGACGTTGGTGGTCGACTTGGGATCTTCGTTCGCCAGTATCGCGATTTCGAAGCATCGGAGCTGATCGCATACTGGGAATCGACCCACAAGTTCCCGATCACTGCAGCCATGATCGCACAATCGCCGTGGCTGGGATCTTTCGCTAAACAGCGTAACAATCGGAGATCCCACGCAGGCAATAGGTGGAAACGCATGTTGCTCACGTTGATCCAGGCCATGATCGAGGGATGGTGTGATCTGGATCTACTCCTGGATCCGTTCTTCCTCCACTTCCCCAAACGGACTGACGAAGTGGCCTGGTATCCCGGGATCGAGGCCAGACGTGCTAACCTGGCCGATCCGCAGCTTAATCGTCGGGAACCCACTGATCTGCTGGAGGCGTTAGCGGAGGCCGACACGGCGGATCCTTGGCGCAACCATTATCGTGATCATACTGCGGATCACCCAGCGCGCCATCTCCCTCGTCTGGATCGTAAGTTCTTCGGTCTTCAAGTGGCGCAACCACCAACCAGTAGCTAGATCGTAGTGATTAGCTCTCGTAAGTGGTTTATGTCTTTTCATAACATCCTTCAATTTATGTCCGATGATCTTGACTTGTATACTTCCCATTTACCTCGATCCCTCCTCATAGAGTCGTGATTTACCTTGATCCGCTAGGATCTCTGGATCTCGAGACTTGATCTTTCATTATCATCGCATTCCACATGTATATATGCATACCCCTTCCTCCGATCTACATCCCTCATGTAGATCCTTCAACTGATTCCACCACGACAACAACCAGCTTGTTGTCGTTGATTGCGACCTCACGATTCCTCGTGAGATTGCATCACACCGAATCGATTATGATTCGTGCGATCTCGCAGAAACTCATGTAGCAGAGCGCCACAGTTGAGATCTGCCTCATCCACCCAGGTTGGATCGTCATATCCTCGCCAGTGTACGAGGAATTCTCGGTAGATCCGTCCATATCTCGTTCTCCTTCCTGATCTCATATCTGTGATCTTCTCCACCTCATACTCATCGGGATCGCGATCTTGGATCCAGCTATCCCCTGGTAATAGATCCTCATCAAAATCCAGGCGATCTTGACTTTCCACATTGAGTCGCATTAGTGGTCGATCTGGATATTCTTTCACGAGCTTCAACTTGTTCACATGTACCATAGGGAAAATATGATATCCGGATCCGGCGATCTCCAATTTCACCGCATGTTCTCCAACTTTCTCTATAATCCGGAATGGTCCATGCCACAAGTGTGCCAACTTCTTAGCATATCCCTCTTTCACGCGATCGAGATATAACCACACTCGAGATCCGACTTCGATCTGATGCGGACGGATCTCCTGGTTGTGTAGATCCGCTCGATCTGAGATCGCCTCTCGCAGTCGTTGATTAACCTGTTCCCGAACCTGTTGATAATACCGCTGGATCTGATACCTCCATCGCCGCGGATCCCGATCATGTCTTCGCGTACTCCCTACCGGGATCACCGCTTCCAATGTGGATCTAGGATCCCACCCATGTACCATATAAAAAGGTGTTTCTCCTCGGATCCGATCATGCGCGGTGTTGATCGCGAAGGTAATCCTCTCGGCATACTCGTCCCAATCTCGTTGATCCAGATCCTGCACATACATCTTAATCGCCCGAGTTGTGGTTTGGACCATGCGTTCTGCAGATCCATTAGCTTGGGGCCGATATGCCATCGTGGCACGCTGACGTTGACCCAAGATCTTATTAAACGCTCGGAAAAAATCGGACATAAATCCTGGTTCACGATCATGCCTAATCGCCTCGCTGGCCCCAAATCGCCGGAAGACACATTCCTCGTATGATTCGGCGACAGTCTGAGCAGTCCTTGATGAGCTGGCTTTCGCGATCACATATCCAGAGAATAGATCTTCGAAGATCAACAATTCGGTATTCCCTTTATGTGATCTGGGCAACGACGGGATATGATCCATAGCTATGATCTGGAACGGATATGTTGCCTGAAGGTTACCTGGCGACTCTCCTTGGATCCGAGGTTTACTCTTACCAGTCTCACAATCCACACACTCACCCACGTATCTTTGGACACTCTTATACAGACCTCTCCAATGGAAGTGATCCCGGATCCGCTGATAAGTTCGACCGATCCCTTGATGTCCGCCTTCTAGGCTCACATGGTAGTGATGTAGTATGTCCTGATATAGGGTTTCCGGGATCACTAGTCGCATCAGCTTATCTCGATCTGCATCCGTCGGTCTCGTGGAGGGACAGTAGAACAGTAGATCATGGTGATCCAAATCATAATCGGCTGCTAGATTAGCATATGATTTGGCTTCTTGCTGAGTCAGATCTTGTAGATCTCCATTCAGATATTTCTTCAATCCCGAGATCCACGCCTCCTCGTCTTGGGCTTGTCGGATCCGATCGATCCTGAGATCTCGAACTATTTCTTCCCGTAATGATCGCGGATCCGAAATCGTCCGCGTCGTAGATCGCAGGCCTGATCGAGTCACTACCGCCGTGATCTGGGCTGCTTGATCCGTCCTCTTGACTACCAATACCTCATCCAATCGGTTCAACGTGATCAGATCCTGCTTATCCTCATCCGACTCGACCTTCACTCCACCTTGTCGCTGTAGCGCTGCACTAGCCAAACTGTCCGCACTGCCGTTCCAATCTCGTTTCACATGCACAAGTTCGTGATCTGGCCAGTCCCTCAGACGATCTAAAGCCCTTTGCTTGAGTAAGGTCAGACCGGGTGCCTTACACTCGATCTCACCCCTGACTTGTCGGATCACCAGATTAGAGTCGCCGCAGAACACCACTCGTTTGCGATCCACGGTATTCAACAGATCCAGACATAGTAACAACCCATGATATTCAGCTTCATTGACGGTAAGATCTTCCGCATAGGCCGATCTGGCCTGGATCACCGTCCATTCAGGCAACTTCCACAAGATCGCACTGTATGCGCCACCTCCACGCTTCACGCGGGCTGATCCATCGAAACTGACAACATACAGCTCCTCATCCGCTTGGATCACAGGAATCGGAGCTTGGATCTTCCGTCGTGGCTCTTTCTTGGGCGAGATCTGGATCAACGCTTCATCCACCATGGATCTGGGCGTGATGCTAGCCGCAATCACCCCTAGGATCTCTTCTTCTCCTTTAACGCACTTCACAATCTCTAATGTCCACGGTGATAGCAGTGACGCCCATTGGCCTAATCGCCCTTGTAATCCGGTCGATCTAAATAACCAGGCCAACGTGGAGTATCTAGTCAGCACCCGGATCCGGCGTCCCACCAACATGTTATATCCGAGATCCAGGATCCTTAGCAGCGCCAACACTTCTTTCTCCACTGGGCTGTAATTCAGCTCGTTCGACTTCAACGTCCGGCTCACGAAGGTGATCGGGTAGTAGATCTGGTCGTACTCTTGCACGAGAGCTGCCGAGATCGCCCAATCACTCGCATATACGATCACCACGGGTTCCCGATCCATATCAAAATGGCGTAGGATCGGAGTGGATGCATCTTCGATTTGAGTGTCTCGAAGGCCCGATGAGCACGAATCCATCGTGGATCCATCTTGACTCCATCTAGTTCTCCTGGATCCGACGGCCCCGTAGGCTTTAATGCCAGGTCCGATCCAGGATCTTCCTTCAGATCTAGTTGATCCAACCCTTTATGTTCCATACTTCGCTTGATCTGGATCCGCACATCATCCTTGGACATTGCGGCGAAGTCGACCTCCCTCAACTCGTACAGCACGGCTGCGTAGATAGCATAGTCTTCGATAAATCGACTGTAGTAATTCAAGCTGCCCAGAAAAGATTGCATCGATCTCAGCGATCCAGGAAACGCTAGATCCGTTAATGCCGCTAGATCCTTGGGATTCGCCTCCAGTCCATTTTTCGACACGCGATGGCCCAGACATTCCACTTTATTCATGCCCCAGAAACTCTTCACCACACTGATCGACAGATTCCACTTATCGCACGCCTCCAGTAGGGCGTCCACTCGATCACATAGCTGATCCCAACTATCCGCTGGTATAAGGATGTCATCGATATATGATCTGCGTCCGATCACTGATGGCTTGTCCGGATCATCGGCTTCTCCCACTTCAAACACATCTATGGATCTTGGATCCGATCCCGGAGGCGGGATCCGGGTGAACCCATATAAGGCATTGTCGATCAGACGTTGGTAGATCTGCGGCGCATTCTTCAAGCCGAACGGCATACGATTCCATTCGAATAGCCCAAATGGGGTAACGAAAGCTGAGATCGCTCGAGCTCGATCTGTCATAGTCACCACCCAGAATCCACTGGCCATATCTAAAGAGCAATACCACAGGACTTTATCCAGATCCTCCAGAAGATCGTTGATCAGGGGCATAGGGTAGACCATCAGTTGAGTAAGACTATTGACTAGGCGATAATCAATACACAGCCTGATTTCCACCCCATTTTTTCTTCACGATCACCACGATCGGTGAGGCCCAGGGTGATCTGGAATAACTGATCATCTTAGCTGATAATAATCCCTTGATCAGATCTGATAACTTCTCGCGAATCGATGTGCGATCTTCCTCACTCGTTGGGCGATTGGCCTAGCATCTCCCACATCGATATCACACACCACACCTCTTGCGGCCGGCGGTAGAGCATTTCCCTTTCCGATGAGAAGATGTCGATAGTTTCCAGATCTTCTGACGTAATCGTTCGATCTCCGCCGTAGTCTGGATCCCCGGATCTCCAACTTGGATATCCTCAATCTTTCACCTCATCCGTGGTGGGGTTGATCTTCTGGAAGGATCGCCATCTCTTGATCTACATCTTCGCATACAGATCATACCTTCATGGTAATGTACCTCCGGATCCGGCTCTGGATCTGGGGAATGTCT
>VOQZ01002171.1:0-28234 GCA_008079305.1 Phytophthora palmivora
GTTCGATCCCGGGTCGCGGCACTTTTGCACCTTTTGCACCTTTTGCTCTCTTCTACCGTCTTCTGTTGTTCTCTTGTTAAGTCGATGCGCC
This sequence comes from Phytophthora palmivora, assembly GCA_008079305.1. Taxonomy (NCBI): domain Eukaryota; phylum Oomycota; class Peronosporomycetes; order Peronosporales; family Peronosporaceae; genus Phytophthora; species Phytophthora palmivora. The sequence continues at coordinate 92 of VOQZ01002171.1, forward strand.
TGTCGTGTCGTCTCCTATCGCCTCTTAACTGTCCTGTTGTCTATGTGCGCCAAGAACACGCCTATCGTCGCCGTGGACTGGACCCTCAGCTGACATGGCGCGATTTGTCGGTCTGGTCACGCTCAAGCTCCGATGCCACGTTTTGTTACTGAGTCGTGTAGAAGGTGCGATAGTAGCGACGGAGGCTGGGACACCACCGAACCACCAGGCGATTGACAGCAGTGATTGACAGCAGTTGATTGACAGCATCGATTGACAGCAGTCGATTGACAACAGTCGATTGACAACAGTCGGAAAGGCATCCATAGCGTGAAAGAGCAAGATGACAGAAGCGCAGTGAAGTAGTTTGCGCGAGATGGTAGCGGATCGGCGGTTAGAGTGTCCAGGAGGATAGCGAAGGAGTAGGAGGGTGCGTGGAGGCAGTGTTTGTGTTTTGTGGAAGCGTGCTTGGAAGCATCACGTGAGGGCGTGAATTTTTGTTGTGTAGGGGTGTTTTGATGTTTGACGCCTCGATAGCTCAGTTGGGAGAGCGTCAGACTGAAGATCTGAAGGTCCCTGGTTCGATCCCGGGTCGCGGCACTTTTGCACCTTTTGCACCTTTTGCTCTCTTCTACCGTCTTTCTGTTGTTCTCTTGTTAAGTCGATGCGCCTGTCGTGTCGTCTCCTATCGCCTCTTAACTGTCCTGTTGTCTATGTGCGCCAAGAACACGCCTATCGTCGCCGTGGACTGGACCCTCAGCTGACATGGCGCTCGATTTGTCGGTCTGGTCACGCTCAAGCTCCGATGCCACGTTTTGTTACTGAGTCGTGTAGAAGGTGCGATAGTAGCGACGGAGGCTGGGACAAACCACCACCAGGCGATTGACAGCAGTTGATTGACAGCAGTTGATCGACAGCAGTCGATTGACAGCAGTCGATTGACAACAGTCGATTGACAACAGTCGGAAAGGCATCCATAGCGTGAAAGAGCAAGATGACAGAAGCGTAGTGAAGTACGCGAGATGGTAGCGGATCGGCGGTTAGAGTGTCCAGGAGGATAGCGAAGGAGTAGGAGGGTGCGTGGAGGCAGTGGTTGTGTGTTGTGGAAGCGTGCTTGGAAGCATCACGTGAGGGCGTGAATTTTTGTTGTGTAGGGGTGTGTTTGATGTTTGACGCCTCGATAGCTCAGTTGGGAGAGCGTCAGACTGAAGATCTGAAGGTCCCTGGTTCGATCCCGGGTCGCGGCACTTTTGCACCTTTTGCTCTCTTCTACCGTCTTTCTGTTGTTCTCTTGTTAAGTCGATGCGCCTGTCGTGTCGTCTCCTATCGCCTCTTAACTGTCCTGTTGTCTATGTGCGCCAAGAACACGCCTATCGTCGCCGTGGACTGGACCCTCAGCTGACATGGCGCTCGATTTGTCGGTCTGGTCACGCTCAAGCTCCGATGCCACGTTTTGTTACTGAGTCGTGTAGAAGGTGCGATAGTAGCGACGGAGGCTGGGACACCCCACCAGGCGATTGACAGCAGTTGATTGACAGCATTACGACAGCAGTCGATTGACAGCAGTCGATTGACAACAGTCGATTGACAACAGTCGGCAAGGCATCCATAGCGTGAAAGAGCAAGATGACAGAAGCGTAGTGAAGTAGCGCGAGATGGTAGCGGATCGGCGTTAGAGTGTCCAGGAGGATAGCGAAGAGTAGGAGGGTGCGTGGAGGCAGTGGTTGTGTGTTGTGAAGCGTGCTTGGAAGCATCACGTGAGGGCGTGAATTTTTGTTGTGTAGGGGTGTGTTTGATGTTTGACGCCTCGATAGCTCAGTTGGGAGAGCGTCAGACTGAAGATCTGAAGGTCCCTGGTTCGATCCCGGGTCGCGGCACTTTTGCACCTTTTGCACCTTTTGCTCTCTTCTACCGTCTTTCTGTTGTTCTCTTGTTAAGTCGATGCGCCTGTCGTGTCGTCTCCTATCGCCTCTTAACTGTCCTGTTGTCTATGTGCGCCAAGAACACGCCTATCGTCGCCGTGGACTGGACCCTCAGCTGACATGGCGCTCGATTTGTCGGTCTGGTCACGCTCAAGCTCCGATGCCACGTTTTGTTACTGAGTCGTGTAGAAGGTGCGATAGTAGCGACGGAGGCTGGGACACCACCAGGCGATTGACAGCAGTTGATTGACAGCAGTTGATCGACAGCAGTCGATTGACAGCAGTCGATTGACAACAGTCGATTGACAACAGTCGGAAAGGCATCCATAGCGTGAAAGAGCAAGATGACAGAAGCGTAGTGAAGTAGCGCGAGATGGTAGCGGATCGGCGGTTAGAGTGTCCAGGAGGATAGCGAAGGAGTAGGAGGGTGCGTGGAGGCAGTGGTTGTGTGTTGTGGAAGCGTGCTTGGAAGCATCACGTGAGGGCGTGAATTTTTGTTGTGTAGGGGTGTGTTTGATGTTTGACGCCTCGATAGCTCAGTTGGGAGAGCGTCAGACTGAAGATCTGAAGGTCCCTGGTTCGATCCCGGGTCGCGGCACTTTTGCACCTTTTGCTCTCTTCTACCGTCTTTCTGTTGTTCTCTTGTTAAGTCGATGCGCCTGTCGTGTCGTCTCCTATCGCCTCTTAACTGTCCTGTTGTCTATGTGCGCCAAGAACACGCCTATCGTCGCCGTGGACTGGACCCTCAGCTGACATGGCGCTCGATTTGTCGGTCTGGTCACGCTCAAGCTCCGATGCCACGTTTTGTTACTGAGTCGTGTAGAAGGTGCGATAGTAGCGACGGAGGCTGGGACACCACCAGGCGATTGACAGCAGTTGATTGACAGCAGTTGATCGACAGCAGTCGATTGACAGCAGTCGATTGACAACAGTCGATTGACAACAGTCGGAAAGGCATCCATAGCGTGAAAGAGCAAGATGACAGAAGCGTAGTGAAGTAGCGCGAGATGGTAGCGGATCGGCGGTTAGAGTGTCCAGGAGGATAGCGAAGGAGTAGGAGGGTGCGTGGAGGCAGTGGTTGTGTGTTGTGGAAGCGTGCTTGGAAGCATCACGTGAGGGCGTGAATTTTTGTTGTGTAGGGTGTGTTTGATGTTTGACGCCTCGATAGCTCAGTTGGGAGAGCGTCAGACTGAAGATCTGAAGGTCCCTGGTTCGATCCCGGGTCGCGGCACTTTTGCACCTTTTGCACCTTTTGCTCTCTTCTACCGTCTTTCTGTTGTTCTCTTGTTAAGTCGATGCGCCTGTCGTGTCGTCTCCTATCGCCTCTTAACTGTCCTGTTGTCTATGTGCGCCAAGAACACGCCTATCGTCGCCGTGGACTGGACCCTCAGCTGACATGGCGCGATTTGTCGGTCTGGTCACGCTCAAGCTCCGATGCCACGTTTTGTTACTGAGTCGTGTAGAAGGTGCGATAGTAGCGACGGAGGCTGGGACACCACCAGGCGATTGACAGCAGTTGATTGACAGCAGTTGATCGACAGCAGTCGATTGACAGCAGTCGATTGACAACAGTCGATTGACAACAGTCGGAAAGGCATCCATAGCGTGAAAGAGCAAGATGACAGAAGCGTAGTGAAGTAGCGCGAGATGGTAGCGGATCGGCGGTTAGAGTGTCCAGGAGGATAGCGAAGGAGTAGGAGGGTGCGTGGAGGCAGTGGTTGTGTGTTGTGGAAGCGTGCTTGGAAGCATCACGTGAGGGCGTGAATTTTTGTTGTGTAGGGGTGTGTTTGATGTTTGACGCCTCGATAGCTCAGTTGGGAGAGCGTCAGACTGAAGATCTGAAGGTCCCTGGTTCGATCCCGGGTCGCGGCACTTTGCACCTTTTGCACCTTTTGCTCTCTTCTACCGTCTTTCTGTTGTTCTCTTGTTAAGTCGATGCGCCTGTCGTGTCGTCTCCTATCGCCTCTTAACTGTCCTGTTGTCTATGTGCGCCAAGAACACGCCTATCGTCGCCGTGGACTGGACCCTCAGCTGACATGGCGCGATTTGTCGGTCTGGTCACGCTCAAGCTCCGATGCCACGTTTTGTTACTGAGTCGTGTAGAAGGTGCGATAGTAGCGACGGAGGCTGGGACACCACCAGGCGATTGACAGCAGTTGATTGACAGCAGTTGATCGACAGCAGTCGATTGACAGCAGTCGATTGACAACAGTCGATTGACAACAGTCGGAAAGGCATCCATAGCGTGAAAGAGCAAGATGACAGAAGCGTAGTGAAGTAGCGCGAGATGGTAGCGGATCGGCGGTTAGAGTGTCCAGGAGGATAGCGAAGGAGTAGGAGGGTGCGTGGAGGCAGTGGTTGTGTGTTGTGGAAGCGTGCTTGGAAGCATCACGTGAGGGCGTGAATTTTTGTTGTGTAGGGGTGTGTTTGATGTTTGACGCCTCGATAGCTCAGTTGGGAGAGCGTCAGACTGAAGATCTGAAGGTCCCTGGTTCGATCCCGGGTCGCGGCACTTTTGCACCTTTTGCTTTTGCTCTCTTCTACCGTCTTTCTGTTGTTCTCTTGTTAAGTCGATGCGCCTGTCGTGTCGTCTCCTATCGCCTCTTAACTGTCCTGTTGTCTATGTGCGCCAAGAACACGCCTATCGTCGCCGTGGACTGGACCCTCAGCTGACATGGCGCGATTTGTCGGTCTGGTCACGCTCAAGCTCCGATGCCACGTTTTGTTACTGAGTCGTGTAGAAGGTGCGATAGTAGCGACGGAGGCTGGGACACCACCAGGCGATTGACAGCAGTTGATTGACAGCAGTTGATCGACAGCAGTCGATTGACAGCAGTCGATTGACAACAGTCGATTGACAACAGTCGGAAAGGCATCCATAGCGTGAAAGAGCAAGATGACAGAAGCGTAGTGAAGTAGCGCGAGATGGTAGCGGATCGGCGGTTAGAGTGTCCAGGAGGATAGCGAAGGAGTAGGAGGGTGCGTGGAGGCAGTGGTTGTGTGTTGTGGAAGCGTGCTTGGAAGCATCACGTGAGGGCGTGAATTTTTGTTGTGTAGGGGTGTGTTTGATGTTTGACGCCTCGATAGCTCAGTTGGGAGAGCGTCAGACTGAAGATCTGAAGGTCCCTGGTTCGATCCCGGGTCGCGGCACTTTTGCACCTTTTGCTCTCTTCTACCGTCTTTCTGTTGTTCTCTTGTTAAGTCGATGCGCCTGTCGTGTCGTCTCCTATCGCCTCTTAACTGTCCTGTTGTCTATGTGCGCCAAGAACACGCCTATCGTCGCCGTGGACTGGACCCTCAGCTGACATGGCGCTCGATTTGTCGGTCTGGTCACGCTCAAGCTCCGATGCCACGTTTTGTTACTGAGTCGTGTAGAAGGTGCGATAGTAGCGACGGAGGCTGGGACACCACCAGGCGATTGACAGCAGTTGATTGACAGCAGTTGATCGACAGCAGTCGATTGACAGCAGTCGATTGACAACAGTCGATTGACAACAGTCGGAAAGGCATCCATAGCGTGAAAGAGCAAGATGACAGAAGCGTAGTGAAGTAGCGCGAGATGGTAGCGGATCGGCGGTTAGAGTGTCCAGGAGGATAGCGAAGGAGTAGGAGGGTGCGTGGAGGCAGTGGTTGTGTGTTGTGGAAGCGTGCTTGGAAGCATCACGTGAGGGCGTGAATTTTTGTTGTGTAGGGGTGTGTTTGATGTTTGACGCCTCGATAGCTCAGTTGGGAGAGCGTCAGACTGAAGATCTGAAGGTCCCTGGTTCGATCCCGGGTCGCGGCACTTTTGCACCTTTTGCTCTCTTCTACCGTCTTTCTGTTGTTCTCTTGTTAAGTCGATGCGCCTGTCGTGTCGTCTCCTATCGCCTCTTAACTGTCCTGTTGTCTATGTGCGCCAAGAACACGCCTATCGTCGCCGTGGACTGGACCCTCAGCTGACATGGCGCTCGATTTGTCGGTCTGGTCACGCTCAAGCTCCGATGCCACGTTTTGTTACTGAGTCGTGTAGAAGGTGCGATAGTAGCGACGGAGGCTGGGACACCACCAGGCGATTGACAGCAGTTGATTGACAGCAGTTGATCGACAGCAGTCGATTGACAGCAGTCGATTGACAACAGTCGATTGACAACAGTCGGAAAGGCATCCATAGCGTGAAAGAGCAAGATGACAGAAGCGTAGTGAAGTAGCGCGAGATGGTAGCGGATCGGCGGTTAGAGTGTCCAGGAGGATAGCGAAGGAGTAGGAGGGTGCGTGGAGGCAGTGGTTGTGTGTTGTGGAAGCGTGCTTGGAAGCATCACGTGAGGGCGTGAATTTTTGTTGTGTAGGGGTGTGTTTGATGTTTGACGCCTCGATAGCTCAGTTGGGAGAGCGTCAGACTGAAGATCTGAAGGTCCCTGGTTCGATCCCGGGTCGCGGCACTTTTGCACCTTTTGCTCTCTTCTACCGTCTTTCTGTTGTTCTCTTGTTAAGTCGATGCGCCTGTCGTGTCGTCTCCTATCGCCTCTTAACTGTCCTGTTGTCTATGTGCGCCAAGAACACGCCTATCGTCGCCGTGGACTGGACCCTCAGCTGACATGGCGCTCGATTTGTCGGTCTGGTCACGCTCAAGCTCCGATGCCACGTTTTGTTACTGAGTCGTGTAGAAGGTGCGATAGTAGCGACGGAGGCTGGGACACCACCAGGCGATTGACAGCAGTTGATTGACAGCAGTTGATCGACAGCAGTCGATTGACAGCAGTCGATTGACAACAGTCGATTGACAACAGTCGGAAAGGCATCCATAGCGTGAAAGAGCAAGATGACAGAAGCGTAGTGAAGTAGCGCGAGATGGTAGCGGATCGGCGGTTAGAGTGTCCAGGAGGATAGCGAAGGAGTAGGAGGGTGCGTGGAGGCAGTGGTTGTGTGTTGTGGAAGCGTGCTTGGAAGCATCACGTGAGGGCGTGAATTTTTGTTGTGTAGGGGTGTGTTTGATGTTTGACGCCTCGATAGCTCAGTTGGGAGAGCGTCAGACTGAAGATCTGAAGGTCCCTGGTTCGATCCCGGGTCGCGGCACTTTTGCACCTTTTGCTCTCTTCTACCGTCTTTCTGTTGTTCTCTTGTTAAGTCGATGCGCCTGTCGTGTCGTCTCCTATCGCCTCTTAACTGTCCTGTTGTCTATGTGCGCCAAGAACACGCCTATCGTCGCCGTGGACTGGACCCTCAGCTGACATGGCGCGATTTGTCGGTCTGGTCACGCTCAAGCTCCGATGCCACGTTTTGTTACTGAGTCGTGTAGAAGGTGCGATAGTAGCGACGGAGGCTGGGACACCACCAGGCGATTGACAGCAGTTGATTGACAGCAGTTGATCGACAGCAGTCGATTGACAGCAGTCGATTGACAACAGTCGATTGACAACAGTCGGAAAGGCATCCATAGCGTGAAAGAGCAAGATGACAGAAGCGTAGTGAAGTAGCGCGAGATGGTAGCGGATCGGCGGTTAGAGTGTCCAGGAGGATAGCGAAGGAGTAGGAGGGTGCGTGGAGGCAGTGGTTGTGTGTTGTGGAAGCGTGCTTGGAAGCATCACGTGAGGGCGTGAATTTTTGTTGTGTAGGGGTGTGTTTGATGTTTGACGCCTCGATAGCTCAGTTGGGAGAGCGTCAGACTGAAGATCTGAAGGTCCCTGGTTCGATCCCGGGTCGCGGCACTTTTGCACCTTTTGCTCTCTTCTACCGTCTTTCTGTTGTTCTCTTGTTAAGTCGATGCGCCTGTCGTGTCGTCTCCTATCGCCTCTTAACTGTCCTGTTGTCTATGTGCGCCAAGAACACGCCTATCGTCGCCGTGGACTGGACCCTCAGCTGACATGGCGCTCGATTTGTCGGTCTGGTCACGCTCAAGCTCCGATGCCACGTTTTGTTACTGAGTCGTGTAGAAGGTGCGATAGTAGCGACGGAGGCTGGGACACCACCAGGCGATTGACAGCAGTTGATTGACAGCAGTTGATCGACAGCAGTCGATTGACAGCAGTCGATTGACAACAGTCGATTGACAACAGTCGGAAAGGCATCCATAGCGTGAAAGAGCAAGATGACAGAAGCGTAGTGAAGTAGCGCGAGATGGTAGCGGATCGGCGGTTAGAGTGTCCAGGAGGATAGCGAAGGAGTAGGAGGGTGCGTGGAGGCAGTGGTTGTGTGTTGTGGAAGCGTGCTTGGAAGCATCACGTGAGGGCGTGAATTTTTGTTGTGTAGGGGTGTGTTTGATGTTTGACGCCTCGATAGCTCAGTTGGGAGAGCGTCAGACTGAAGATCTGAAGGTCCCTGGTTCGATCCCGGGTCGCGGCACTTTTGCACCTTTTGCTCTCTTCTACCGTCTTTCTGTTGTTCTCTTGTTAAGTCGATGCGCCTGTCGTGTCGTCTCCTATCGCCTCTTAACTGTCCTGTTGTCTATGTGCGCCAAGAACACGCCTATCGTCGCCGTGGACTGGACCCTCAGCTGACATGGCGCTCGATTTGTCGGTCTGGTCACGCTCAAGCTCCGATGCCACGTTTTGTTACTGAGTCGTGTAGAAGGTGCGATAGTAGCGACGGAGGCTGGGACACCACCAGGCGATTGACAGCAGTTGATTGACAGCAGTTGATCGACAGCAGTCGATTGACAGCAGTCGATTGACAACAGTCGATTGACAACAGTCGGAAAGGCATCCATAGCGTGAAAGAGCAAGATGACAGAAGCGTAGTGAAGTAGCGCGAGATGGTAGCGGATCGGCGGTTAGAGTGTCCAGGAGGATAGCGAAGGAGTAGGAGGGTGCGTGGAGGCAGTGGTTGTGTGTTGTGGAAGCGTGCTTGGAAGCATCACGTGAGGGCGTGAATTTTTGTTGTGTAGGGGTGTGTTTGATGTTTGACGCCTCGATAGCTCAGTTGGGAGAGCGTCAGACTGAAGATCTGAAGGTCCCTGGTTCGATCCCGGGTCGCGGCACTTTTGCACCTTTTGCTCTCTTCTACCGTCTTTCTGTTGTTCTCTTGTTAAGTCGATGCGCCTGTCGTGTCGTCTCCTATCGCCTCTTAACTGTCCTGTTGTCTATGTGCGCCAAGAACACGCCTATCGTCGCCGTGGACTGGACCCTCAGCTGACATGGCGCTCGATTTGTCGGTCTGGTCACGCTCAAGCTCCGATGCCACGTTTTGTTACTGAGTCGTGTAGAAGGTGCGATAGTAGCGACGGAGGCTGGGACACCACCAGGCGATTGACAGCAGTTGATTGACAGCAGTTGATCGACAGCAGTCGATTGACAGCAGTCGATTGACAACAGTCGATTGACAACAGTCGGAAAGGCATCCATAGCGTGAAAGAGCAAGATGACAGAAGCGTAGTGAAGTAGCGCGAGATGGTAGCGGATCGGCGGTTAGAGTGTCCAGGAGGATAGCGAAGGAGTAGGAGGGTGCGTGGAGGCAGTGGTTGTGTGTTGTGGAAGCGTGCTTGGAAGCATCACGTGAGGGCGTGAATTTTTGTTGTGTAGGGGTGTGTTTGATGTTTGACGCCTCGATAGCTCAGTTGGGAGAGCGTCAGACTGAAGATCTGAAGGTCCCTGGTTCGATCCCGGGTCGCGGCACTTTTGCACCTTTTGCTCTCTTCTACCGTCTTTCTGTTGTTCTCTTGTTAAGTCGATGCGCCTGTCGTGTCGTCTCCTATCGCCTCTTAACTGTCCTGTTGTCTATGTGCGCCAAGAACACGCCTATCGTCGCCGTGGACTGGACCCTCAGCTGACATGGCGCTCGATTTGTCGGTCTGGTCACGCTCAAGCTCCGATGCCACGTTTTGTTACTGAGTCGTGTAGAAGGTGCGATAGTAGCGACGGAGGCTGGGACACCACCAGGCGATTGACAGCAGTTGATTGACAGCAGTTGATCGACAGCAGTCGATTGACAGCAGTCGATTGACAACAGTCGATTGACAACAGTCGGAAAGGCATCCATAGCGTGAAAGAGCAAGATGACAGAAGCGTAGTGAAGTAGCGCGAGATGGTAGCGGATCGGCGGTTAGAGTGTCCAGGAGGATAGCGAAGGAGTAGGAGGGTGCGTGGAGGCAGTGGTTGTGTGTTGTGGAAGCGTGCTTGGAAGCATCACGTGAGGGCGTGAATTTTTGTTGTGTAGGGGTGTGTTTGATGTTTGACGCCTCGATAGCTCAGTTGGGAGAGCGTCAGACTGAAGATCTGAAGGTCCCTGGTTCGATCCCGGGTCGCGGCACTTTTGCACCTTTTGCTCTCTTCTACCGTCTTTCTGTTGTTCTCTTGTTAAGTCGATGCGCCTGTCGTGTCGTCTCCTATCGCCTCTTAACTGTCCTGTTGTCTATGTGCGCCAAGAACACGCCTATCGTCGCCGTGGACTGGACCCTCAGCTGACATGGCGCTCGATTTGTCGGTCTGGTCACGCTCAAGCTCCGATGCCACGTTTTGTTACTGAGTCGTGTAGAAGGTGCGATAGTAGCGACGGAGGCTGGGACACCACCAGGCGATTGACAGCAGTTGATTGACAGCAGTTGATCGACAGCAGTCGATTGACAGCAGTCGATTGACAACAGTCGATTGACAACAGTCGGAAAGGCATCCATAGCGTGAAAGAGCAAGATGACAGAAGCGTAGTGAAGTAGCGCGAGATGGTAGCGGATCGGCGGTTAGAGTGTCCAGGAGGATAGCGAAGGAGTAGGAGGGTGCGTGGAGGCAGTGGTTGTGTGTTGTGGAAGCGTGCTTGGAAGCATCACGTGAGGGCGTGAATTTTTGTTGTGTAGGGGTGTGTTTGATGTTTGACGCCTCGATAGCTCAGTTGGGAGAGCGTCAGACTGAAGATCTGAAGGTCCCTGGTTCGATCCCGGGTCGCGGCACTTTTGCACCTTTTGCTCTCTTCTACCGTCTTTCTGTTGTTCTCTTGTTAAGTCGATGCGCCTGTCGTGTCGTCTCCTATCGCCTCTTAACTGTCCTGTTGTCTATGTGCGCCAAGAACACGCCTATCGTCGCCGTGGACTGGACCCTCAGCTGACATGGCGCTCGATTTGTCGGTCTGGTCACGCTCAAGCTCCGATGCCACGTTTTGTTACTGAGTCGTGTAGAAGGTGCGATAGTAGCGACGGAGGCTGGGACACCACCAGGCGATTGACAGCAGTTGATTGACAGCAGTTGATCGACAGCAGTCGATTGACAGCAGTCGATTGACAACAGTCGATTGACAACAGTCGGAAAGGCATCCATAGCGTGAAAGAGCAAGATGACAGAAGCGTAGTGAAGTAGCGCGAGATGGTAGCGGATCGGCGGTTAGAGTGTCCAGGAGGATAGCGAAGGAGTAGGAGGGTGCGTGGAGGCAGTGGTTGTGTGTTGTGGAAGCGTGCTTGGAAGCATCACGTGAGGGCGTGAATTTTTGTTGTGTAGGGGTGTGTTTGATGTTTGACGCCTCGATAGCTCAGTTGGGAGAGCGTCAGACTGAAGATCTGAAGGTCCCTGGTTCGATCCCGGGTCGCGGCACTTTTGCACCTTTTGCTCTCTTCTACCGTCTTTCTGTTGTTCTCTTGTTAAGTCGATGCGCCTGTCGTGTCGTCTCCTATCGCCTCTTAACTGTCCTGTTGTCTATGTGCGCCAAGAACACGCCTATCGTCGCCGTGGACTGGACCCTCAGCTGACATGGCGCTCGATTTGTCGGTCTGGTCACGCTCAAGCTCCGATGCCACGTTTTGTTACTGAGTCGTGTAGAAGGTGCGATAGTAGCGACGGAGGCTGGGACACCACCAGGCGATTGACAGCAGTTGATTGACAGCAGTTGATCGACAGCAGTCGATTGACAGCAGTCGATTGACAGCAGTCGATTGACAACAGTCGATTGACAACAGTCGATTGACAACAGTCGGAAAGGCATCCATAGCGTGAAAGAGCAAGATGACAGAAGCGTAGTGAAGTAGCGCGAGATGGTAGCGGATCGGCGGTTAGAGTGTCCAGGAGGATAGCGAAGGAGTAGGAGGGTGCGTGGAGGCAGTGGTTGTGTGTTGTGGAAGCGTGCTTGGAAGCATCACGTGAGGGCGTGAATTTTTGTTGTGTAGGGGTGTGTTTGATGTTTGACGCCTCGATAGCTCAGTTGGGAGAGCGTCAGACTGAAGATCTGAAGGTCCCTGGTTCGATCCCGGGTCGCGGCACTTTTGCACCTTTTGCTCTCTTCTACCGTCTTTCTGTTGTTCTCTTGTTAAGTCGATGCGCCTGTCGTGTCGTCTCCTATCGCCTCTTAACTGTCCTGTTGTCTATGTGCGCCAAGAACACGCCTATCGTCGCCGTGGACTGGACCCTCAGCTGACATGGCGCGATTTGTCGGTCTGGTCACGCTCAAGCTCCGATGCCACGTTTTGTTACTGAGTCGTGTAGAAGGTGCGATAGTAGCGACGGAGGCTGGGACACCACCAGGCGATTGACAGCAGTTGATTGACAGCAGTTGATCGACAGCAGTCGATTGACAGCAGTCGATTGACAGCAGTCGATTGACAACAGTCGATTGACAACAGTCGATTGACAACAGTCGGAAAGGCATCCATAGCGTGAAAGAGCAAGATGACAGAAGCGTAGTGAAGTAGCGCGAGATGGTAGCGGATCGGCGGTTAGAGTGTCCAGGAGGATAGCGAAGGAGTAGGAGGGTGCGTGGAGGCAGTGGTTGTGTGTTGTGGAAGCGTGCTTGGAAGCATCACGTGAGGGCGTGAATTTTTGTTGTGTAGGGGTGTGTTTGATGTTTGACGCCTCGATAGCTCAGTTGGGAGAGCGTCAGACTGAAGATCTGAAGGTCCCTGGTTCGATCCCGGGTCGCGGCACTTTTGCACCTTTTGCTCTCTTCTACCGTCTTTCTGTTGTTCTCTTGTTAAGTCGATGCGCCTGTCGTGTCGTCTCCTATCGCCTCTTAACTGTCCTGTTGTCTATGTGCGCCAAGAACACGCCTATCGTCGCCGTGGACTGGACCCTCAGCTGACATGGCGCTCGATTTGTCGGTCTGGTCACGCTCAAGCTCCGATGCCACGTTTTGTTACTGAGTCGTGTAGAAGGTGCGATAGTAGCGACGGAGGCTGGGACACCACCAGGCGATTGACAGCAGTTGATTGACAGCAGTTGATCGACAGCAGTCGATTGACAGCAGTCGATTGACAGCAGTCGATTGACAACAGTCGATTGACAACAGTCGATTGACAACAGTCGGAAAGGCATCCATAGCGTGAAAGAGCAAGATGACAGAAGCGTAGTGAAGTAGCGCGAGATGGTAGCGGATCGGCGGTTAGAGTGTCCAGGAGGATAGCGAAGGAGTAGGAGGGTGCGTGGAGGCAGTGGTTGTGTGTTGTGGAAGCGTGCTTGGAAGCATCACGTGAGGGCGTGAATTTTTGTTGTGTAGGGGTGTGTTTGATGTTTGACGCCTCGATAGCTCAGTTGGGAGAGCGTCAGACTGAAGATCTGAAGGTCCCTGGTTCGATCCCGGGTCGCGGCACTTTTGCACCTTTTGCTCTCTTCTACCGTCTTTCTGTTGTTCTCTTGTTAAGTCGATGCGCCTGTCGTGTCGTCTCCTATCGCCTCTTAACTGTCCTGTTGTCTATGTGCGCCAAGAACACGCCTATCGTCGCCGTGGACTGGACCCTCAGCTGACATGGCGCTCGATTTGTCGGTCTGGTCACGCTCAAGCTCCGATGCCACGTTTTGTTACTGAGTCGTGTAGAAGGTGCGATAGTAGCGACGGAGGCTGGGACACCACCAGGCGATTGACAGCAGTTGATTGACAGCAGTTGATCGACAGCAGTCGATTGACAGCAGTCGATTGACAGCAGTCGATTGACAACAGTCGATTGACAACAGTCGATTGACAACAGTCGGAAAGGCATCCATAGCGTGAAAGAGCAAGATGACAGAAGCGTAGTGAAGTAGCGCGAGATGGTAGCGGATCGGCGGTTAGAGTGTCCAGGAGGATAGCGAAGGAGTAGGAGGGTGCGTGGAGGCAGTGGTTGTGTGTTGTGGAAGCGTGCTTGGAAGCATCACGTGAGGGCGTGAATTTTTGTTGTGTAGGGGTGTGTTTGATGTTTGACGCCTCGATAGCTCAGTTGGGAGAGCGTCAGACTGAAGATCTGAAGGTCCCTGGTTCGATCCCGGGTCGCGGCACTTTTGCACCTTTTGCTCTCTTCTACCGTCTTTCTGTTGTTCTCTTGTTAAGTCGATGCGCCTGTCGTGTCGTCTCCTATCGCCTCTTAACTGTCCTGTTGTCTATGTGCGCCAAGAACACGCCTATCGTCGCCGTGGACTGGACCCTCAGCTGACATGGCGCTCGATTTGTCGGTCTGGTCACGCTCAAGCTCCGATGCCACGTTTTGTTACTGAGTCGTGTAGAAGGTGCGATAGTAGCGACGGAGGCTGGGACACCACCAGGCGATTGACAGCAGTTGATTGACAGCAGTTGATCGACAGCAGTCGATTGACAGCAGTCGATTGACAACAGTCGATTGACAACAGTCGATTGACAACAGTCGGAAAGGCATCCATAGCGTGAAAGAGCAAGATGACAGAAGCGTAGTGAAGTAGCGCGAGATGGTAGCGGATCGGCGGTTAGAGTGTCCAGGAGGATAGCGAAGGAGTAGGAGGGTGCGTGGAGGCAGTGGTTGTGTGTTGTGGAAGCGTGCTTGGAAGCATCACGTGAGGGCGTGAATTTTTGTTGTGTAGGGGTGTGTTTGATGTTTGACGCCTCGATAGCTCAGTTGGGAGAGCGTCAGACTGAAGATCTGAAGGTCCCTGGTTCGATCCCGGGTCGCGGCACTTTTGCACCTTTTGCTCTCTTCTACCGTCTTTCTGTTGTTCTCTTGTTAAGTCGATGCGCCTGTCGTGTCGTCTCCTATCGCCTCTTAACTGTCCTGTTGTCTATGTGCGCCAAGAACACGCCTATCGTCGCCGTGGACTGGACCCTCAGCTGACATGGCGCTCGATTTGTCGGTCTGGTCACGCTCAAGCTCCGATGCCACGTTTTGTTACTGAGTCGTGTAGAAGGTGCGATAGTAGCGACGGAGGCTGGGACACCACCAGGCGATTGACAGCAGTTGATTGACAGCAGTTGATCGACAGCAGTCGATTGACAGCAGTCGATTGACAGCAGTCGATTGACAACAGTCGATTGACAACAGTCGATTGACAACAGTCGGAAAGGCATCCATAGCGTGAAAGAGCAAGATGACAGAAGCGTAGTGAAGTAGCGCGAGATGGTAGCGGATCGGCGGTTAGAGTGTCCAGGAGGATAGCGAAGGAGTAGGAGGGTGCGTGGAGGCAGTGGTTGTGTGTTGTGGAAGCGTGCTTGGAAGCATCACGTGAGGGCGTGAATTTTTGTTGTGTAGGGGTGTGTTTGATGTTTGACGCCTCGATAGCTCAGTTGGGAGAGCGTCAGACTGAAGATCTGAAGGTCCCTGGTTCGATCCCGGGTCGCGGCACTTTTGCACCTTTTGCTCTCTTCTACCGTCTTTCTGTTGTTCTCTTGTTAAGTCGATGCGCCTGTCGTGTCGTCTCCTATCGCCTCTTAACTGTCCTGTTGTCTATGTGCGCCAAGAACACGCCTATCGTCGCCGTGGACTGGACCCTCAGCTGACATGGCGCTCGATTTGTCGGTCTGGTCACGCTCAAGCTCCGATGCCACGTTTTGTTACTGAGTCGTGTAGAAGGTGCGATAGTAGCGACGGAGGCTGGGACACCACCAGGCGATTGACAGCAGTTGATTGACAGCAGTTGATCGACAGCAGTCGATTGACAGCAGTCGATTGACAGCAGTCGATTGACAACAGTCGATTGACAACAGTCGATTGACAACAGTCGGAAAGGCATCCATAGCGTGAAAGAGCAAGATGACAGAAGCGTAGTGAAGTAGCGCGAGATGGTAGCGGATCGGCGGTTAGAGTGTCCAGGAGGATAGCGAAGGAGTAGGAGGGTGCGTGGAGGCAGTGGTTGTGTGTTGTGGAAGCGTGCTTGGAAGCATCACGTGAGGGCGTGAATTTTTGTTGTGTAGGGGTGTGTTTGATGTTTGACGCCTCGATAGCTCAGTTGGGAGAGCGTCAGACTGAAGATCTGAAGGTCCCTGGTTCGATCCCGGGTCGCGGCACTTTTGCACCTTTTGCTCTCTTCTACCGTCTTTCTGTTGTTCTCTTGTTAAGTCGATGCGCCTGTCGTGTCGTCTCCTATCGCCTCTTAACTGTCCTGTTGTCTATGTGCGCCAAGAACACGCCTATCGTCGCCGTGGACTGGACCCTCAGCTGACATGGCGCTCGATTTGTCGGTCTGGTCACGCTCAAGCTCCGATGCCACGTTTTGTTACTGAGTCGTGTAGAAGGTGCGATAGTAGCGACGGAGGCTGGGACACCACCAGGCGATTGACAGCAGTTGATTGACAGCAGTTGATCGACAGCAGTCGATTGACAGCAGTCGATTGACAGCAGTCGATTGACAACAGTCGATTGACAACAGTCGATTGACAACAGTCGGAAAGGCATCCATAGCGTGAAAGAGCAAGATGACAGAAGCGTAGTGAAGTAGCGCGAGATGGTAGCGGATCGGCGGTTAGAGTGTCCAGGAGGATAGCGAAGGAGTAGGAGGGTGCGTGGAGGCAGTGGTTGTGTGTTGTGGAAGCGTGCTTGGAAGCATCACGTGAGGGCGTGAATTTTTGTTGTGTAGGGGTGTGTTTGATGTTTGACGCCTCGATAGCTCAGTTGGGAGAGCGTCAGACTGAAGATCTGAAGGTCCCTGGTTCGATCCCGGGTCGCGGCACTTTTGCACCTTTTGCTCTCTTCTACCGTCTTTCTGTTGTTCTCTTGTTAAGTCGATGCGCCTGTCGTGTCGTCTCCTATCGCCTCTTAACTGTCCTGTTGTCTATGTGCGCCAAGAACACGCCTATCGTCGCCGTGGACTGGACCCTCAGCTGACATGGCGCTCGATTTGTCGGTCTGGTCACGCTCAAGCTCCGATGCCACGTTTTGTTACTGAGTCGTGTAGAAGGTGCGATAGTAGCGACGGAGGCTGGGACACCACCAGGCGATTGACAGCAGTTGATTGACAGCAGTTGATCGACAGCAGTCGATTGACAGCAGTCGATTGACAGCAGTCGATTGACAACAGTCGATTGACAACAGTCGATTGACAACAGTCGGAAAGGCATCCATAGCGTGAAAGAGCAAGATGACAGAAGCGTAGTGAAGTAGCGCGAGATGGTAGCGGATCGGCGGTTAGAGTGTCCAGGAGGATAGCGAAGGAGTAGGAGGGTGCGTGGAGGCAGTGGTTGTGTGTTGTGGAAGCGTGCTTGGAAGCATCACGTGAGGGCGTGAATTTTTGTTGTGTAGGGGTGTGTTTGATGTTTGACGCCTCGATAGCTCAGTTGGGAGAGCGTCAGACTGAAGATCTGAAGGTCCCTGGTTCGATCCCGGGTCGCGGCACTTTTGCACCTTTTGCTCTCTTCTACCGTCTTTCTGTTGTTCTCTTGTTAAGTCGATGCGCCTGTCGTGTCGTCTCCTATCGCCTCTTAACTGTCCTGTTGTCTATGTGCGCCAAGAACACGCCTATCGTCGCCGTGGACTGGACCCTCAGCTGACATGGCGCTCGATTTGTCGGTCTGGTCACGCTCAAGCTCCGATGCCACGTTTTGTTACTGAGTCGTGTAGAAGGTGCGATAGTAGCGACGGAGGCTGGGACACCACCAGGCGATTGACAGCAGTTGATTGACAGCAGTTGATCGACAGCAGTCGATTGACAGCAGTCGATTGACAGCAGTCGATTGACAACAGTCGATTGACAACAGTCGATTGACAACAGTCGGAAAGGCATCCATAGCGTGAAAGAGCAAGATGACAGAAGCGTAGTGAAGTAGCGCGAGATGGTAGCGGATCGGCGGTTAGAGTGTCCAGGAGGATAGCGAAGGAGTAGGAGGGTGCGTGGAGGCAGTGGTTGTGTGTTGTGGAAGCGTGCTTGGAAGCATCACGTGAGGGCGTGAATTTTTGTTGTGTAGGGGTGTGTTTGATGTTTGACGCCTCGATAGCTCAGTTGGGAGAGCGTCAGACTGAAGATCTGAAGGTCCCTGGTTCGATCCCGGGTCGCGGCACTTTTGCACCTTTTGCTCTCTTCTACCGTCTTTCTGTTGTTCTCTTGTTAAGTCGATGCGCCTGTCGTGTCGTCTCCTATCGCCTCTTAACTGTCCTGTTGTCTATGTGCGCCAAGAACACGCCTATCGTCGCCGTGGACTGGACCCTCAGCTGACATGGCGCTCGATTTGTCGGTCTGGTCACGCTCAAGCTCCGATGCCACGTTTTGTTACTGAGTCGTGTAGAAGGTGCGATAGTAGCGACGGAGGCTGGGACACCACCAGGCGATTGACAGCAGTTGATTGACAGCAGTTGATCGACAGCAGTCGATTGACAGCAGTCGATTGACAGCAGTCGATTGACAACAGTCGATTGACAACAGTCGATTGACAACAGTCGGAAAGGCATCCATAGCGTGAAAGAGCAAGATGACAGAAGCGTAGTGAAGTAGCGCGAGATGGTAGCGGATCGGCGGTTAGAGTGTCCAGGAGGATAGCGAAGGAGTAGGAGGGTGCGTGGAGGCAGTGGTTGTGTGTTGTGGAAGCGTGCTTGGAAGCATCACGTGAGGGCGTGAATTTTTGTTGTGTAGGGGTGTGTTTGATGTTTGACGCCTCGATAGCTCAGTTGGGAGAGCGTCAGACTGAAGATCTGAAGGTCCCTGGTTCGATCCCGGGTCGCGGCACTTTTGCACCTTTTGCTCTCTTCTACCGTCTTTCTGTTGTTCTCTTGTTAAGTCGATGCGCCTGTCGTGTCGTCTCCTATCGCCTCTTAACTGTCCTGTTGTCTATGTGCGCCAAGAACACGCCTATCGTCGCCGTGGACTGGACCCTCAGCTGACATGGCGCTCGATTTGTCGGTCTGGTCACGCTCAAGCTCCGATGCCACGTTTTGTTACTGAGTCGTGTAGAAGGTGCGATAGTAGCGACGGAGGCTGGGACACCACCAGGCGATTGACAGCAGTTGATTGACAGCAGTTGATCGACAGCAGTCGATTGACAGCAGTCGATTGACAGCAGTCGATTGACAACAGTCGATTGACAACAGTCGATTGACAACAGTCGGAAAGGCATCCATAGCGTGAAAGAGCAAGATGACAGAAGCGTAGTGAAGTAGCGCGAGATGGTAGCGGATCGGCGGTTAGAGTGTCCAGGAGGATAGCGAAGGAGTAGGAGGGTGCGTGGAGGCAGTGGTTGTGTGTTGTGGAAGCGTGCTTGGAAGCATCACGTGAGGGCGTGAATTTTTGTTGTGTAGGGGTGTGTTTGATGTTTGACGCCTCGATAGCTCAGTTGGGAGAGCGTCAGACTGAAGATCTGAAGGTCCCTGGTTCGATCCCGGGTCGCGGCACTTTTGCACCTTTTGCTCTCTTCTACCGTCTTTCTGTTGTTCTCTTGTTAAGTCGATGCGCCTGTCGTGTCGTCTCCTATCGCCTCTTAACTGTCCTGTTGTCTATGTGCGCCAAGAACACGCCTATCGTCGCCGTGGACTGGACCCTCAGCTGACATGGCGCTCGATTTGTCGGTCTGGTCACGCTCAAGCTCCGATGCCACGTTTTGTTACTGAGTCGTGTAGAAGGTGCGATAGTAGCGACGGAGGCTGGGACACCACCAGGCGATTGACAGCAGTTGATTGACAGCAGTTGATCGACAGCAGTCGATTGACAGCAGTCGATTGACAGCAGTCGATTGACAACAGTCGATTGACAACAGTCGATTGACAACAGTCGGAAAGGCATCCATAGCGTGAAAGAGCAAGATGACAGAAGCGTAGTGAAGTAGCGCGAGATGGTAGCGGATCGGCGGTTAGAGTGTCCAGGAGGATAGCGAAGGAGTAGGAGGGTGCGTGGAGGCAGTGGTTGTGTGTTGTGGAAGCGTGCTTGGAAGCATCACGTGAGGGCGTGAATTTTTGTTGTGTAGGGGTGTGTTTGATGTTTGACGCCTCGATAGCTCAGTTGGGAGAGCGTCAGACTGAAGATCTGAAGGTCCCTGGTTCGATCCCGGGTCGCGGCACTTTTGCACCTTTTGCTCTCTTCTACCGTCTTTCTGTTGTTCTCTTGTTAAGTCGATGCGCCTGTCGTGTCGTCTCCTATCGCCTCTTAACTGTCCTGTTGTCTATGTGCGCCAAGAACACGCCTATCGTCGCCGTGGACTGGACCCTCAGCTGACATGGCGCTCGATTTGTCGGTCTGGTCACGCTCAAGCTCCGATGCCACGTTTTGTTACTGAGTCGTGTAGAAGGTGCGATAGTAGCGACGGAGGCTGGGACACCACCAGGCGATTGACAGCAGTTGATTGACAGCAGTTGATCGACAGCAGTCGATTGACAGCAGTCGATTGACAGCAGTCGATTGACAACAGTCGATTGACAACAGTCGATTGACAACAGTCGGAAAGGCATCCATAGCGTGAAAGAGCAAGATGACAGAAGCGTAGTGAAGTAGCGCGAGATGGTAGCGGATCGGCGGTTAGAGTGTCCAGGAGGATAGCGAAGGAGTAGGAGGGTGCGTGGAGGCAGTGGTTGTGTGTTGTGGAAGCGTGCTTGGAAGCATCACGTGAGGGCGTGAATTTTTGTTGTGTAGGGGTGTGTTTGATGTTTGACGCCTCGATAGCTCAGTTGGGAGAGCGTCAGACTGAAGATCTGAAGGTCCCTGGTTCGATCCCGGGTCGCGGCACTTTTGCACCTTTTGCTCTCTTCTACCGTCTTTCTGTTGTTCTCTTGTTAAGTCGATGCGCCTGTCGTGTCGTCTCCTATCGCCTCTTAACTGTCCTGTTGTCTATGTGCGCCAAGAACACGCCTATCGTCGCCGTGGACTGGACCCTCAGCTGACATGGCGCGATTTGTCGGTCTGGTCACGCTCAAGCTCCGATGCCACGTTTTGTTACTGAGTCGTGTAGAAGGTGCGATAGTAGCGACGGAGGCTGGGACACCACCAGGCGATTGACAGCAGTTGATTGACAGCAGTTGATCGACAGCAGTCGATTGACAGCAGTCGATTGACAGCAGTCGATTGACAACAGTCGATTGACAACAGTCGATTGACAACAGTCGGAAAGGCATCCATAGCGTGAAAGAGCAAGATGACAGAAGCGTAGTGAAGTAGCGCGAGATGGTAGCGGATCGGCGGTTAGAGTGTCCAGGAGGATAGCGAAGGAGTAGGAGGGTGCGTGGAGGCAGTGGTTGTGTGTTGTGGAAGCGTGCTTGGAAGCATCACGTGAGGGCGTGAATTTTTGTTGTGTAGGGGTGTGTTTGATGTTTGACGCCTCGATAGCTCAGTTGGGAGAGCGTCAGACTGAAGATCTGAAGGTCCCTGGTTCGATCCCGGGTCGCGGCACTTTTGCACCTTTTGCTCTCTTCTACCGTCTTTCTGTTGTTCTCTTGTTAAGTCGATGCGCCTGTCGTGTCGTCTCCTATCGCCTCTTAACTGTCCTGTTGTCTATGTGCGCCAAGAACACGCCTATCGTCGCCGTGGACTGGACCCTCAGCTGACATGGCGCTCGATTTGTCGGTCTGGTCACGCTCAAGCTCCGATGCCACGTTTTGTTACTGAGTCGTGTAGAAGGTGCGATAGTAGCGACGGAGGCTGGGACACCACCAGGCGATTGACAGCAGTTGATTGACAGCAGTTGATCGACAGCAGTCGATTGACAGCAGTCGATTGACAGCAGTCGATTGACAACAGTCGATTGACAACAGTCGATTGACAACAGTCGGAAAGGCATCCATAGCGTGAAAGAGCAAGATGACAGAAGCGTAGTGAAGTAGCGCGAGATGGTAGCGGATCGGCGGTTAGAGTGTCCAGGAGGATAGCGAAGGAGTAGGAGGGTGCGTGGAGGCAGTGGTTGTGTGTTGTGGAAGCGTGCTTGGAAGCATCACGTGAGGGCGTGAATTTTTGTTGTGTAGGGGTGTGTTTGATGTTTGACGCCTCGATAGCTCAGTTGGGAGAGCGTCAGACTGAAGATCTGAAGGTCCCTGGTTCGATCCCGGGTCGCGGCACTTTTGCACCTTTTGCTCTCTTCTACCGTCTTTCTGTTGTTCTCTTGTTAAGTCGATGCGCCTGTCGTGTCGTCTCCTATCGCCTCTTAACTGTCCTGTTGTCTATGTGCGCCAAGAACACGCCTATCGTCGCCGTGGACTGGACCCTCAGCTGACATGGCGCTCGATTTGTCGGTCTGGTCACGCTCAAGCTCCGATGCCACGTTTTGTTACTGAGTCGTGTAGAAGGTGCGATAGTAGCGACGGAGGCTGGGACACCACCAGGCGATTGACAGCAGTTGATTGACAGCAGTTGATCGACAGCAGTCGATTGACAGCAGTCGATTGACAGCAGTCGATTGACAACAGTCGATTGACAACAGTCGATTGACAACAGTCGGAAAGGCATCCATAGCGTGAAAGAGCAAGATGACAGAAGCGTAGTGAAGTAGCGCGAGATGGTAGCGGATCGGCGGTTAGAGTGTCCAGGAGGATAGCGAAGGAGTAGGAGGGTGCGTGGAGGCAGTGGTTGTGTGTTGTGGAAGCGTGCTTGGAAGCATCACGTGAGGGCGTGAATTTTTGTTGTGTAGGGGTGTGTTTGATGTTTGACGCCTCGATAGCTCAGTTGGGAGAGCGTCAGACTGAAGATCTGAAGGTCCCTGGTTCGATCCCGGGTCGCGGCACTTTTGCACCTTTTGCTCTCTTCTACCGTCTTTCTGTTGTTCTCTTGTTAAGTCGATGCGCCTGTCATGTCGTCTCCTATCGCCTCTTAACTGTCCTGTTGTCTATGTGCGCCAAGAACACGCCTATCGTCGCCGTGGACTGGACCCTCAGCTGACATGGCGCGATTTGTCGGTCTGGTCACGCTCAAGCTCCGATGCCACGTTTTGTTACTGAGTCGTGTAGAAGGTGCGATAGTAGCGACGGAGGCTGGGACACCACCAGGCGATTGACAGCAGTTGATTGACAGCAGTTGATCGACAGCAGTCGATTGACAGCAGTCGATTGACAGCAGTCGATTGACAACAGTCGGAAAGGCATCCATAGCGTGAAAGAGCAAGATGACAGAAGCGTAGTGAAGTAGCGCGAGATGGTAGCGGATCGGCGGTTAGAGTGTCCAGGAGGATAGCGAAGGAGTAGGAGGGTGCGTGGAGGCAGTGGTTGTGTGTTGTGGAAGCGTGCTTGGAAGCATCACGTGAGGGCGTGAATTTTTGTTGTGTAGGGGTGTGTTTGATGTTTGACGCCTCGATAGCTCAGTTGGGAGAGCGTCAGACTGAAGATCTGAAGGTCCCTGGTTCGATCCCGGGTCGCGGCACTTTTGCACCTTTTGCTCTCTTCTACCGTCTTTCTGTTGTTCTCTTGTTAAGTCGATGCGCCTGTCGTGTCGTCTCCTATCGCCTCTTAACTGTCCTGTTGTCTATGTGCGCCAAGAACACGCCTATCGTCGCCGTGGACTGGACCCTCAGCTGACATGGCGCGATTTGTCGGTCTGGTCACGCTCAAGCTCCGATGCCACGTTTTGTTACTGAGTCGTGTAGAAGGTGCGATAGTAGCGACGGAGGCTGGGACACCACCAGGCGATTGACAGCAGTTGATTGACAGCAGTTGATCGACAGCAGTCGATTGACAGCAGTCGATTGACAGCAGTCGATTGACAACAGTCGATTGACAACAGTCGATTGACAACAGTCGGAAAGGCATCCATAGCGTGAAAGAGCAAGATGACAGAAGCGTAGTGAAGTAGCGCGAGATGGTAGCGGATCGGCGGTTAGAGTGTCCAGGAGGATAGCGAAGGAGTAGGAGGGTGCGTGGAGGCAGTGGTTGTGTGTTGTGGAAGCGTGCTTGGAAGCATCACGTGAGGGCGTGAATTTTTGTTGTGTAGGGGTGTGTTTGATGTTTGACGCCTCGATAGCTCAGTTGGGAGAGCGTCAGACTGAAGATCTGAAGGTCCCTGGTTCGATCCCGGGTCGCGGCACTTTTGCACCTTTTGCTCTCTTCTACCGTCTTTCTGTTGTTCTCTTGTTAAGTCGATGCGCCTGTCATGTCGTCTCCTATCGCCTCTTAACTGTCCTGTTGTCTATGTGCGCCAAGAACACGCCTATCGTCGCCGTGGACTGGACCCTCAGCTGACATGGCGCGATTTGTCGGTCTGGTCACGCTCAAGCTCCGATGCCACGTTTTGTTACTGAGTCGTGTAGAAGGTGCGATAGTAGCGACGGAGGCTGGGACACCACCAGGCGATTGACAGCAGTTGATTGACAGCAGTTGATCGACAGCAGTCGATTGACAGCAGTCGATTGACAGCAGTCGATTGACAACAGTCGATTGACAACAGTCGATTGACAACAGTCGGAAAGGCATCCATAGCGTGAAAGAGCAAGATGACAGAAGCGTAGTGAAGTAGCGCGAGATGGTAGCGGATCGGCGGTTAGAGTGTCCAGGAGGATAGCGAAGGAGTAGGAGGGTGCGTGGAGGCAGTGGTTGTGTGTTGTGGAAGCGTGCTTGGAAGCATCACGTGAGGGCGTGAATTTTTGTTGTGTAGGGGTGTGTTTGATGTTTGACGCCTCGATAGCTCAGTTGGGAGAGCGTCAGACTGAAGATCTGAAGGTCCCTGGTTCGATCCCGGGTCGCGGCACTTTTGCACCTTTTGCTCTCTTCTACCGTCTTTCTGTTGTTCTCTTGTTAAGTCGATGCGCCTGTCATGTCGTCTCCTATCGCCTCTTAACTGTCCTGTTGTCTATGTGCGCCAAGAACACGCCTATCGTCGCCGTGGACTGGACCCTCAGCTGACATGGCGCTCGATTTGTCGGTCTGGTCACGCTCAAGCTCCGATGCCACGTTTTGTTACTGAGTCGTGTAGAAGGTGCGATAGTAGCGACGGAGGCTGGGACACCACCAGCGATTGACAGCAGTTGATTGACAGCAGTTGATCGACAGCAGTCGATTGACAGCAGTCGATTGACAACAGTCGATTGACAACAGTCGAAAGGCATCCATAGCGTGAAAGAGCAAGATGACAGAAGCTAGTGAAGTAGCGCGAGATGGTAGCGGATCGGCGGTTAGAGTGTCCAGGAGGATAGCGAAGGAGTAGGAGGGTGCGTGGAGGCAGTGGTTGTGTGTTGTGGAAGCGTGCTTGGAAGCATCACGTGAGGGCGTGAATTTTTGTTGTGTAGGGGTGTGTTTGATGTTGACGCCTCGATAGCTCAGTTGGAGAGCGTCAGACTGAAGATCTGAAGTCCCTGGTTCGATCCCGGGTCGCGGCACTTTTGCACCTTTTGCACCTTTTGCTCTCTTTACCGTCTTTCTGTTGTTCTCTTGTTAAGTCGATGCGCCTGTCATGTCGTCTCCTATCGCCTCTTAACTGTCCTGTTTGTCTATGTGCGCCAAGAACACGCCTATCGTCGCCGTGGACTGGACCTCTCAGCTGACATGGCGCTCGATTGTCGGTCTGGTCACGCTCAAGCTCCGATGCCACGTTTTGTTACTGAGTCGTGTAGAAGGTGCGATAGTAGCGACGGAGGCTGGGACACCACCAGGCGATTGACAGCAGTTGATTGACAGCAGTTGATCGACAGCATCGATTGACAGCAGTCGATTGACCAGCAGTCGATTGACAACAGTCGATTGACAACAGTCGATTGACAACAGTCGGAAAGGCATCCATAGCGTGAAAGAGCAGATGACAGAAGCGTAGTGAGTAGTTTGTTGAACGCGAGATGGTAGCGGATCGGCGGTTAGAGTGTCCAGGAGATGCGAAGGAGTAGGAGGGTGCGTGGAGGCAGTGGTTGTGTGTTGTGGAAGCGTGCTTGGAAGCATCACGTGAGGGCTTGAATTTTGTTGTGTAGGGTTGTGTTTGATGTTTGACGCCTCGATAGCTCAGTTGGAGAGCGTCAGACTGAGATCTGAAGGTCCCTGGTTCGATCCCGGTCGCGGCACTTTGCACCTTTTGCTCTCTTCTACCGTCTTTCTGTTGTTCTCTTGTTAAGTCGATGCGCCTGTCATGTCGTCTCCTATCGCCTCTTAACTGTCCTGTTGTCTATGTGCGCCAAGAACACGCCTATCGTCGCCGTGGACTGGACCCTCATCTGACATGGCGCTCGATTTGTCGGTCTGGTCACGCTCAAGCTCCGATGCACGTTTTGTTACTGAGTCGTGTCGAAGGTGCGATAGTAGCGACGGAGGCTGGGACACCACCACCAGGCGATTGACAGCAGTTGATTGACAGCAGTTGATCGACAGCAGTCGATTGACAGCAGTCGATTGACAGCAGTCGATTGACAACAGTCGATTGACAACAGTCGATTGACAACAGTCGGAAGGCATCCATAGCGTGAAAGAGCAAGATGACAGAAGCGTAGTGAAGTAGCGCGAGATGGTAGCGGATCGGCGGTTAGAGTGTCCAGGAGGATAGCGAAGGAGTAGGAGGGTGCGTGGAGGCAGTGGTTGTGTGTTGTGGAAGCGTGCTTGGAAGCATCACGTGAGGGCGTGAATTTTTGTTGTGTAGGGTGTGTTTGATGTTTGACGCCTCGATAGCTCAGTTGGGAGAGCGTCAGACTGAAGATCTGAAGGTCCCTGGTTCGATCCCGGGTCGCGGCACTTTTGCACCTTTTGCTCTCTTCTACCGTCTTTCTGTTGTTCTCTTGTTAAGTCGATGCGCCTGTCGTGTCGTCTCCTATCGCCTCTTAACTGTCCTGTTGTCTATGTGCGCCAAGAACACGCCTATCGTCGCCGTGGACTGGACCCTCAGCTGACATGGCGCGATTTGTCGGTCTGGTCACGCTCAAGCTCCGATGCCACGTTTTGTTACTGAGTCTGTAAAGTAGAGAGGTGCTGAGGAGAGACGCACGCAGGGACGATGACCACCAGGCGATTGACAGCTTGATTGACAGCAGTTGATCGACAGCAGTCGATTGACAGCAGTCGATTGACAGCAGTCGATTGACAACAGTCGATTGACAACAGTCGATTGACAACAGTCGGAAAGGCATCCATAGCGTGAAAGAGCAAGATGACAGAAGCGTAGTGAAGTAGCGCGAGATGGTAGCGGATCGGCGGTTAGAGTGTCCAGGAGGATAGCGAAGGAGTAGGAGGGTGCGTGGAGGCAGTGGTTGTGTGTTGTGGAAGCGTGCTTGGAAGCATCACGTGAGGGCGTGAATTTTTGTTGTGTAGGGGTGTGTTTGATGTTTGACGCCTCGATAGCTCAGTTGGGAGAGCGTCAGACTGAAGATCTGAAGGTCCCTGGTTCGATCCCGGGTCGCGGCACTTTTGCACCTTTTGCTCTCTTCTACCGTCTTTCTGTTCTGTTGTTCTCTTGTTAAGTCGATGCGCCTGTCGTGTCGTCTCCTATCGCCTCTTAACTGTCCTGTTGTCTATGTGCGCCAAGAACACGCCTATCGTCGCCGTGGACTGGACCCTCAGCTGACATGGCGCGATTTGTCGGTCTGGTCACGCTCAAGCTCCGATGCCACGTTTTGTTACTGAGTCGTGTAGAAGGTGCGATAGTAGCGACGGAGGCTGGACACCACCAGGCGATTGACAGCAGTTGATTGACAGCAGTTGATCGACAGCATCGATTGACAGCAGTCGATTGACAGCAGTCGATTGACAACAGTCGATTGACAACAGTCGATTGACAACAGTCGGAAAGGCATCCATAGCGTGAAAGAGCAAGATGACAGAAGCGTAGTGAAGTAGCGCGAGATGGTAGCGGATCGGCGGTTAGAGTGTCCAGGAGGATAGCGAAGGAGTAGGAGGGTGCGTGGAGGCAGTGGTTGTGTGTTGTGGAAGCGTGCTTGGAAGCATCACGTGAGGGCGTGAATTTTTGTTGTGTAGGGGTGTGTTTGATGTTTGACGCCTCGATAGCTCAGTTGGGAGAGCGTCAGACTGAAGATCTGAAGGTCCCTGGTTCGATCCCGGGTCGCGGCCTTTTGCCCTTTTGCACCTTTTGCTCTCTTCTACTACCGTCTTTCTGTTGTTCTCTTTGTTAAGTCGATGCGCCTGTCTGTCGTCTCCTCCTATCGCCTCTTAACTGTCCTGTTTGTCTATGTGCGCCAAGAACACGCCTATCGTCGCCGTGGACTGGACCCTCAGCTGACATGGCGCGATTTGTCGGTCTGGTCACGCTCAAGCTCCGATGCCACGTTTTGTTACTGAGTCGTGTAGAAGGTGCGATAGTAGCGACGGAGGCTGGGACAACCACCA
>VOQZ01002172.1:0-26332 GCA_008079305.1 Phytophthora palmivora
CGACAGCAGTCGATTGACAGCAGTCGATTGACAGCAGTCGATTGACAGCAGTCGATTGACAACAGTCGATTGACAACAGTCGGAAAGGCATCCATAGCGTGAAAGAGCAAGATGACAGAAGCGTAGTGAAGTAGCGCGAGATGGTAGCGATCGGCGGTTAGAGTGTCCAGGAGGATAGCGAAGGAGTAGGAGGGTGCGTGGAGGCAGTGGTTGTGTGTTGTGGAAGCGTGCTTGGAAGCATCACGTGAGGGCGTGAATTTTGTTGTGTAGGGGTTGTGTTTGATGTTTGACGCCTCGATAGCTCAGTTGGAGAGCGTCAGACTGAAGATCTGAAGGTCCCTGGTTCGATCCCGGGTCGCGGCACTTTGCACCTTTTGCACCTTTGCTCTCTTTTACCGTCTTTCTGTTGTTCTCTTGTTAAGTCGATGCGCCTGTCGTCGTCTCCTATCGCCTCTTAACTGTCCTGTTGTCTATGTGCGCCAAGAACACGCCTATCGTCGCCGTGGAGACCCTCAGCTGACATGGCGCGATTTGTCGGTCTGGTCACGCTCAAGCTCCGATGCCACGTTGTTTACTGAGTCGTGTAGAAGGTGCGATAGTAGCGACGGAGGCTGGGACACCACCAGGCGATTGACAGCAGTTGATTGACAGCAGTGATCGACAGCACGATTGACAGCAGTCGATTGACAGCAGTCGATTGACAACAGTCGATGACAACAGTCGATTGAAACAGTCGGAAAGGCATCCATAGCGTGAAAGAGCAAGATGACAGAAGCGTAGTGAAGTAGCGCGAGATGGTAGCGGATCGGCGGTTAGAGTGTCCAGGAGGATAGCGAAGGAGTAGGAGGGTGCGTGGAGGCAGTGGTTGTGTGTTGTGGAAGCGTGCTTGGAAGCATCACGTGAGGGCGTGAATTTTGTTGTGTAGGGGTGTGTTTGATGTTTGACGCCTCGATAGCTCAGTGGGAGAGCGTCAGACTGAAGATCTGAAGGTCCCTGGTTCGATCCCGGGTCGCGGCACTTTTGCACCTTTTGCTCTCTTCTACCGTCTTTCTGTTGTTCTCTTGTTAAGTCGATGCGCCTGTCGTGTCGTCTCTATCGCCTCTTAACTGTCCTGTTGTCTATGTGCGCCAAGAACACGCCTATCGTCGCCGTGGACTGGACCCTCAGCTGACATGGCGCTCGATTTGTCGGTCTGGTCACGCTCAAGCTCCGATGCCACGTTTTGTTACTGAGTCGTGTAGAAGGTGCGATAGTAGCGACGGAGGCTGGGACACCACCAGGCGATTGACAGCAGTTGATTGACAGCAGTTGATCGACAGCAGTCGATTGACAGCAGTCGATTGACAGCAGTCGATTGACAACAGTCGATTGACAACAGTCGATTGACAACGTCGGAAAGGCATCCATAGCGTGAAAGAGCAAGATGACAGAAGCGTAGTGAAGTAGCGCGAGATGGTAGCGGATCGGCGGTTAGAGTGTCCAGGAGGATAGCGAAGGAGTAGGAGGGTGCGTGGAGGCAGTGGTTGTGTTGTGGAAGCGTGCTTGGAAGCATCACGTGAGGCGTGAATTTTTGTTGTGTAGGGGTGTGTTTGATGTTTGACGCCTCGATAGCTCAGTTGGGAGAGCGTCAGACTGAAGATCTGAAGGTCCCTGGTTCGATCCCGGGTCGCGGCACTTTTGCACCTTTTGCACCTTTTGCTCTCTTCTACCGTCTTTCTGTTGTTCTCTTGTTAAGTCGATGCGCCTGTCGTGTCGTCTCCTATCGCCTCTTAACTGTCCTGTTGTCTATGTGCGCCAAGAACACGCCTATCGTCGCCGTGGACTGGACCTCAGCTGACATGGCGCTCGATTTGTCGGTCTGGTCACGCTCAAGCTCCGATGCCACGTTTTGTTACTGAGTCGTGTAGAAGGTGCGATAGTAGCGACGGAGGCTGGGACACCACCAGGCGATTGACAGCAGTTGATTGACAGCAGTTGATCGACAGCAGTCGATTGACAGCAGTCGATTGACAGCAGTCGATTGACAACAGTCGATTGACAACAGTAGAAGCATCCATAGCGTGAAAGAGCAGATGACAGAAGCGTAGTGAAGTAGTTTGTTGACGCGAGATGGTAGCGGATCGGCGGTTAGAGTGTCCAGGAGGATAGCGAAGGAGTAGGAGGGTGCGTGGAGGCAGTGGTTGTGTGTTGTGGAAGCGTGCTTGGAAGCATCACGTGAGGGCGTGAATTTTTGTTGTGTAGGGTGTGTTTGATGTTTGACGCCTCGATAGCTCAGTTGGGAGAGCGTCAGACTGAAGATCTGAAGGTCCCTGGTTCGATCCCGGGTCGCGGCACTTTTGCACCTTTTGTTTTGCTCTCTTCTACCGTCTTTCTGTTGTTCTCTTGTTAAGTCGATGCGCCTGTCATGTCGTCTCCTATCGCCTCTTAACTGTCCTGTTGTCTATGTGCGCCAAGAACACGCCTATCGTCGCCGTGGACTGGACCCTCAGCTGACATGGCGCTCGATTTGTCGGTCTGGTCACGCTCAAGCTCCGATGCCACGTTTTGTTACTGAGTCGTGTAGAAGGTGCGATAGTAGCGACGGAGGGGGGACACCACCAGGCGATTGACAGCAGTTGATTGACAGCAGTGATCGACAGCAGTCGATTGACAGCAG
Organism: Phytophthora palmivora; assembly: GCA_008079305.1. Lineage (NCBI taxonomy): Eukaryota > Oomycota > Peronosporomycetes > Peronosporales > Peronosporaceae > Phytophthora > Phytophthora palmivora. The sequence goes on from VOQZ01002172.1 coordinate 2,657, forward strand.
TCGATTGACAGCAGTCGATTGACAGCAGTCGATTGACAACAGTCGATTGACAACAGTCGGAAAGGCATCCATAGCGTGAAAGAGCAAGATGACAGAAGCGTAGTGAAGTAGCGCGAGATGGTAGCGGATCGGCGGTTAGAGTGTCCAGGAGGATAGCGAAGGAGTAGGAGGGTGCGTGGAGGCAGTGGTGTGTGTTGTGGAAGCGTGCTTGGAAGCATCACGTGAGGGCGTGAATTTTGTTGTGTAGGGGTGTGTTTGATGTTTGACGCCTCGATAGCTCAGTTGGGAGAGCGTCAGACTGAAGATCTGAAGGTCCCTGGTTCGATCCCGGGTCGCGGCACTTTTGCACTTTTGCTCTCTTCTACCGTCTTTCTGTTGTTCTCTTGTTAAGTCGATGCGCCTGTCGTGTCGTCTCCTATCGCCTCTTAACTGTCCTGTTGTCTATGTGCGCCAAGAACACGCCTATCGTCGCCGTGGACTGGACCCTCAGCTGACATGGCGCTCGATTTGTCGGTCTGGTCACGCTCAAGCTCCGATGCCACGTTTTGTTACTGAGTCGTGTAGAAGGTGCGATAGTAGCGACGGAGGCTGGGACACCACCAGGCGATTGACAGCAGTTGATTGACAGCAGTTGACGACGCAGCGATTGACAGCAGTCGATTGACAGCAGTCGATTGACAGCAGTCGATTGACAACAGTCGATGACAACAGTCGATTGACAACAGTCGGAAAGGCATCCATAGCGTGAAAGAGCAAGATGACAGAAGCGTAGTGAAGTAGCGCGCGAGATGGTAGCGGATCGGCGGTTAGAGTGTCCAGGAGGATAGCGAAGGAGTAGGAGGGTGCGTGGAGGCAGTGGTTGTGTGTTGTGGAAGCGTGCTTGGAAGCATCACGTGAGGGCGTGAATTTTGTTGTGTGGGGGGTGTGTTTGATGTTTGACGCCTCGATAGCTCAGTTGGGAGAGCGTCAGACTGAAGATCTGAAGGTCCCTGGTTCGATCCCGGGTCGCGGCACTTTTGCACCTTTTGCACCTTTTGCTCTTTCTACCGTCTTTCTGTTGTTCTCTTGTTAAGTCGATGCGCCTGTCGTGTCGTCTCCTATCGCCTCTTAACTGTCCTGTTGTCTATGTGCGCCAAGAACACGCCTATCGTCGCCGTGGACTGGACCCTCAGCTGACATGGCGCTCGATTTGTCGGTCTGGTCACGCTCAAGCTCCGATGCCACGTTTTGTTACTGAGTCGTGTAGAAGGTGCGATAGTAGCGACGGAGGCTGGGACACCACCAGGCGATTGACAGCAGTTGATTGACAGCAGTTGATTGACAGAGTCGATTGCAGTCGATGACAGCACAGCAGTCGATTGACAACAGTCGATTGACAACAGTCGATTGACAACAGTCGGAAAGGCATCCATAGCGTGAAAGAGCAAGATGACAGAAGCGTAGTGAAGTAGCGCGAGATGGTAGCGGATCGGCGGTTAGAGTGTCCAGGAGGATAGCGAAGGAGTAGGAGGGTGCGTGGAGGCAGTGGTTGTGTGTTGTGGAAGCGTGCTTGGAAGCATCACGTGAGGGCGTGAATTTTGTTGTGTAGGGGTGTGTTTGATGTTTGACGCCTCGATAGCTCAGTTGGGAGAGCGTCAGACTGAAGATCTGAAGGTCCCTGGTTCGATCCCGGGTCGCGGCACTTTTGCACCTTTTGCTCTCTTCTACCGTCTTTCTGTTGTTCTCTTGTTAAGTCGATGCGCCTGTCATGTCGTCTCCTATCGCCTCTTAACTGTCCTGTTGTCTATGTGCGCCAAGAACACGCCTATCGTCGCCGTGGACTGGACCCTCAGCTGACATGGCGCGATTTGTCGGTCTGGTCACGCTCAAGCTCCGATGCCACGTTTTGTTACTGAGTCGTGTCGTGTAGAAGGTGCGATAGTAGCGACGGAGGCTGGGACACCACCAGGCGTGACAGCAGTTGATTGACAGCAGTTGATCTGACAGCAGTCGATTGACAGCAGTCGATTGACAGTCGATGACAACAGTCGATTGACAACAGTCGATTGACAACAGTCGGAAAGGCATCCATAGCGTGAAAGAGCAAGATGACAGAAGCGTAGTGAAGTAGCGCGAGATGGTAGCGGATCGGCGGTTAGAGTGTCCAGGAGGATAGCGAAGGAGTAGGAGGGTGCGTGGAGGCAGTGGTTGTGTGTTGTGGAAGCGTGCTTGGAAGCATCACGTGAGGGCGTGAATTTTTGTTGTGTAGGGGTGTGTTTGATGTTTGACGCCTCGATAGCTCAGTTGGGAGAGCGTCAGACTGAAGATCTGAAGGTCCCTGGTTCGATCCCGGGTCGCGGCACTTTTGCACCTTTTGCTCTCTTCTACCGTCTTTCTGTTGTTCTCTTGTTAAGTCGATGCGCCTGTCGTGTCGTCTCCTATCGCCTCTTAACTGTCTGTTGTCTATGTGCGCCAAGAACACGCCTATCGTCGCCGTGGACTGGACCCTCAGCTGACATGGCGCTCGATTTGTCGGTCTGGTCACGCTCAAGCTCCGATGCCACGTTTTGTTACTGAGTCGTGTAGAAGGTGCGATAGTAGCGACGGAGGCTGGGACACCACCAGGCGATTGACAGCAGTTGATTGACAGCAGTTGATCGACAGCAGTCGATTGACAGCAGTCGATTGACAGCAGTCGATTGACAACAGTCGATTGACAACAGTCGATTGACAACAGTCGGAAAGGCATCCATAGCGTGAAAGAGCAAGATGACAGAAGCGTAGTGAAGTAGCGCGAGATGGTAGCGGATCGGCGGTTAGAGTGTCCAGGAGGATAGCGAAGGAGTAGGAGGGTGCGTGGAGGCAGTGGTTGTGTGTTGTGGAAGCGTGCTTGGAAGCATCACGTGAGGGCGTGAATTTTTGTTGTGTAGGGGGTGTTTGATGTTTGACGCCTCGATAGCTCAGTTGGGAGAGCGTCAGACTGAAGATCTGAAGGTCCCTGGTTCGATCCCGGGTCGCGGCACTTTTGCACCTTTTGCTCTCTTCTACCGTTTCTGTTGTTCTCTTGTTAAGTCGATGCGCCTGTCGTGTCGTCTCCTATCGCCTCTTAACTGTCCTGTTGTCTATGTGCGCCAAGAACACGCCTATCGTCGCCGTGGACTGGACCCTCAGCTGACATGGCGCTCGATTGTCGGTCTGGTCACGCTCAAGCTCCGATGCCACGTTTTGTTACTGAGTCGTGTAGAAGGTGCGATAGTAGCGACGGAGGCTGGGACACCACCAGGCGATTGACAGCAGTTGATTGACAGCAGTTGATCGACAGCAGTCGATTGACAGCAGTCGATTGACAGCAGTCGATTGACAACAGTCGATGACAACAGTCGATTGACAACAGTCGGAAAAAGCATCCATAGCGTGAAAGAGCAAGATGACAGAAGCGTAGTGAAGTAGCGCGAGATGGTAGCGGATCGGCGGTTAGAGTGTCCAGGAGGATAGCGAAGGAGTAGGAGGGTGCGTGGAGGCAGTGGTTGTGTGTTGTGGAAGCGTGCTTGGAAGCATCACGTGAGGGCGTGAATTTTTGTTGTGTAGGGGTGTGTTTGATGTTTGACGCCTCGATAGCTCAGTTGGGAGAGCGTCAGACTGAAGATCTGAAGGTCCCTGGTTCGATCCCGGGTCGCGGCACTTTTGCACCTTTTGCTCTCTTCTACCGTCTTTCTGTTGTTCTCTTGTTAAGTCGATGCGCCTGTCGTGTCGTCTCCTATCGCCTCTTAACTGTCCTGTTGTCTATGTGCGCCAAGAACACGCCTATCGTCGCCGTGGACTGGACCCTCAGCTGACATGGCGCTCGATTTGTCGGTCTGGTCACGCTCAAGCTCCGATGCCACGTTTTGTTACTGAGTCGTGTAGAAGGTGCGATAGTAGCGACGGAGGCTGGGACACCACCAGGCGATTGACAGCAGTTGATTGACAGCAGTTGATCGACAGCAGTCGATTGACAGCAGTCGATTGACAACAGTCGATTGACAACAGTCGGAAAGGCATCCATAGCGTGAAAGAGCAAGATGACAGAAGCGTAGTGAAGTAGCGCGAGATGGTAGCGGATCGGCGGTTAGAGTGTCCAGGAGGATAGCGAAGGAGTAGGAGGGTGCGTGGAGGCAGTGGTTGTGTGTTGTGGAAGCGTGCTTGGAAGCATCACGTGAGGGCGTGAATTTTTGTTGTGTAGGGGGGTGTGTTTGATGTTTGACGCCTCGATAGCTCAGTTGGGAGAGCGTCAGACTGAAGATCTGAAGGTCCCTGGTTCGATCCCGGGTCGCGGCACTTTTGCACTTTTGTTGCTCTCTTCTACCGTCTTTCTGTTGTTCTCTTGTTAAGTCGATGCGCCTGTCGTGTCGTCTCCTATCGCCTCTTAACTGTCCTGTTGTCTATGTGCGCCAAGAACACGCCTATCGTCGCCGTGGACTGGACCCTCAGCTGACATGGCGCTCGATTTGTCGGTCTGGTCACGCTCAAGCTCCGATGCCACGTTTTGTTACTGAGTCGTGTAGAAGGTGCGATAGTAGCGACGGAGGCTGGGACACCACCAGGCGATTGACAGCAGTTGATTGACAGCAGTTGATCGACAGCAGTCGATTGACAGCAGTCGATTGACAACAGTCGATTGACAACAGTCGGAAAGGCATCCATAGCGTGAAAGAGCAAGATGACAGAAGCGTAGTGAAGTAGCGCGAGATGGTAGCGGATCGGCGGTTAGAGTGTCCAGGAGGATAGCGAAGGAGTAGGAGGGTGCGTGGAGGCAGTGGTTGTGTGTTGTGGAAGCGTGCTTGGAAGCATCACGTGAGGGCGTGAATTTTTGTTGTGTAGGGGTGTGTTTGATGTTTGACGCCTCGATAGCTCAGTTGGGAGAGCGTCAGACTGAAGATCTGAAGGTCCCTGGTTCGATCCCGGGTCGCGGCACTTTTGCACCTTTTGCTCTCTTCTACCGTCTTTCTGTTGTTCTCTTGTTAAGTCGATGCGCCTGTCGTGTCGTCTCCTATCGCCTCTTAACTGTCCTGTTGTCTATGTGCGCCAAGAACACGCCTATCGTCGCCGTGGACTGGACCCTCAGCTGACATGGCGCTCGATTTGTCGGTCTGGTCACGCTCAAGCTCCGATGCCACGTTTTGTTACTGAGTCGTGTAGAAGGTGCGATAGTAGCGACGGAGGCTGGGACACCACCAGGCGATTGACAGCAGTTGATTGACAGCAGTGATCGACAGTCGATGACAGCAGTCGATTGACAGCAGTCGATGAGACAGTCGATTGACAACAGTCGATTGACAACAGTCGGAAAGGCATCCATAGCGTGAAAGAGCAAGATGACAGAAGCGTAGTGAAGTAGCGCGAGATGGTAGCGGATCGGCGGTTAGAGTGTCCAGGAGGATAGCGAAGGAGTAGGAGGGTGCGTGGAGGCAGTGGTTGTGTGTTGTGGAAGCGTGCTTGGAAGCATCACGTGAGGGCGTGAATTTTGTTGTGTAGGGGTGTGTTTGATGTTTGACGCCTCGATAGCTCAGTTGGGAGAGCGTCAGACTGAAGATCTGAAGGTCCCTGGTTCGATCCCGGGTCGCGGCGGCACTTTTGCACCTTTTGCTCTCTTCTACCGTCTTTCTGTTGTTCTCTTGTTAAGTCGATGCGCCTGTCGTGTCGTCTCCTATCGCCTCTTAACTGTCCTGTTGTCTATGTGCGCCAAGAACACGCCTATCGTCGCCGTGGACTGGACCCTCAGCTGACATGGCGCTCGATTTGTCGGTCTGGTCACGCTCAAGCTCCGATGCCACGTTTTGTTACTGAGTCGTGTAGAAGGTGCGATAGTAGCGACGGAGGCTGGGACACCACAAGTCGATTGACAGCAGTCGATTGACAACAGTCGAAAAGGCATCCATAGCGTGAAAGAGCAAGATGACAGAAGCGTAGTGAAGTAGCGCGAGATGGTAGCGGATCGGCGGTTAGAGTGTCCAGGAGGATAGCGAAGGAGTAGGAGGGTGCGTGGAGGCAGTGGTTGTGTGTTGTGGAAGCGTGCTTGGAAGCATCACGTGAGGGCGTGAATTTTTGTTGTGTAGGGGGTGTTTGATGTTTGACGCCTCGATAGCTCAGTTGGGAGAGCGTCAGACTGAAGATCTGAAGGTCCCTGGTTCGATCCCGGGTCGCGGCACTTTTGCACCTTTTGCTCTCTTCTACCGTCTTTCTGTTGTCTTGTTAAGTCGATGCGCCTGTCATGTCGTCTCCTATCGCCTCTTAACTGTCCTGTTGTCTATGTGCGCCAAGAACACGCCTATCGTCGCCGTGGACTGGACCCTCAGCTGACATGGCGCTCGATTTGTCGGTCTGGTCACGCTCAAGCTCCGATGCCACGTTTTGTTACTGAGTCGTGTAGAAGGTGCGATAGTAGCGACGGAGGCTGGGACACCACCAGGCGATTGACAGCAGTTGATGACAGCAGTTGATCGACAGCAGTCGATTGACAGCAGTCGATTGACAGCAGTCGATTGACAACAGTCGATTGACAACAGTCGATTGACAACAGTCGGAAAGGCATCCATAGCGTGAAAGAGCAAGATGACAGAAGCGTAGTGAAGTAGCGCGAGATGGTAGCGGATCGGCGGTTAGAGTGTCCAGGAGGATAGCGAAGGAGTAGGAGGGTGCGTGGAGGCAGTGGTTGTGTGTTGTGGAAGCGTGCTTGGAAGCATCACGTGAGGGCGTGAATTTTTGTTGTGTAGGGGTGTGTTTGATGTTTGACGCCTCGATAGCTCAGTTGGGAGAGCGTCAGACTGAAGATCTGAAGGTCCCTGGTTCGATCCCGGGTCGCGGCACTTTTGCACCTTTGCACTTTGCTCTCTTCTACCGTCTTTCTGTTGTTCTCTTGTTAAGTCGATGCGCCTGTCGTGTCGTCTCCTATCGCCTCTTAACTGTCCTGTTGTCTATGTGCGCCAAGAACACGCCTATCGTCGCCGTGGACTGGACCCTCAGCTGACATGGCGCTCGATTTGTCGGTCTGGTCACGCTCAAGCTCCGATGCCACGTTTTGTTACTGAGTCGTGTAGAAGGTGCGATAGTAGCGACGGAGGCTGGGACACCACCAGGCGATTGACAGCAGTTGATTGACAGCAGTTGATCGACAGCAGTCGATTGACAGCAGTCGATTGACAGCAGTCGATTGACAACAGTCGATTGACACAGTCGATTGACAACAGTCGGAAAGCATCCATAGCGTGAAAGAGCAAGATGACAGAAGCGTAGTGAAGTAGCGCGAGATGGTAGCGGATCGGCGGTTAGAGTGTCCAGGAGGATAGCGAAGGAGTAGGAGGGTGCGTGGAGGCAGTGGTTGTGTGTTGTGGAAGCGTGCTTGGAAGCATCACGTGAGGGCGTGAATTTTTGTTGTGTAGGGGTGTGTTTGATGTTTGACGCCTCGATAGCTCAGTTGGGAGAGCGTCAGACTGAAGATCTGAAGGTCCCTGGTTCGATCCCGGGTCGCGGCACTTTTGCACCTTTTGCTCTCTTCTACCGTCTTTCTGTTGTTCTCTTGTTAAGTCGATGCGCCTGTCATGTCGTCTCCTATCGCCTCTTAACTGTCCTGTTGTCTATGTGCGCCAAGAACACGCCTATCGTCGCCGTGGACTGGACCCTCAGCTGACATGGCGCTCGATTTGTCGGTCTGGTCACGCTCAAGCTCCGATGCCACGTTTTGTTACTGAGTCGTGTAGAAGGTGCGATAGTAGCGACGGAGGCTGGGACACCACCAGGCGATTGACAGCAGTTGATTGACAGCAGTTGATCGACAGCAGTCGATTGACAGCAGTCGATTGACAGCAGTCGATTGACAACAGTCGATGACAACAGTCGATTGACAACAGTCGGAAAGGCATCCATAGCGTGAAAGAGCAAGATGACAGAAGCGTAGTGAAGTAGCGCGAGATGGTAGCGGATCGGCGGTTAGAGTGTCCAGGAGGATAGCGAAGGAGTAGGAGGGTGCGTGGAGGCAGTGGTTGTGTGTTGTGGAAGCGTGCTTGGAAGCATCACGTGAGGGCGTGAATTTTTGTTGTGTAGGTGTGTTTGATGTTTGACGCCTCGATAGCTCAGTTGGGAGAGCGTCAGACTGAAGATCTGAAGGTCCCTGGTTCGATCCCGGGTCGCGGCACTTTTGCACTTTTGCACCTTTTGCTCTCTTCTACCGTCTTTCTGTTGTTCTCTTGTTAAGTCGATGCGCCTGTCATGTGTCTCCTATCGCCTCTTAACTGTCCTGTTGTCTATGTGCGCCAAGAACACGCCTATCGTCGCCGTGGACTGGACCCTCAGCTGACATGGCGCGATTTGTCGGTCTGGTCACGCTCAAGCTCCGATGCCACGTTTGTTACTGAGTCGTGTAGAAGGTGCGATAGTAGCGACGGAGGCTGGGACCACCAGGCGATTGACAGCAGTTGATTGACAGCAGTTGATCGACAGCAGTCGATTGACAGCAGTCGATTGACAGCAGTCGATTGACAACAGTCGATTGACAACAGTCGATTGACAACAGTCGGAAAGGCATCCATAGCGTGAAAGAGCAAGATGACAGAAGCGTAGTGAAGTAGCGCGAGATGGTAGCGGATCGGCGGTTAGAGTGTCCAGGAGGATAGCGAAGGAGTAGGAGGGTGCGTGGAGGCAGTGGTTGTGTGTTGTGGAAGCGTGCTTGGAAGCATCACGTGAGGGCGTGAATTTTTGTTGTGTAGGGGTGTGTTTGATGTTTGACGCCTCGATAGCTCAGTTGGGAGAGCGTCAGACTGAAGATCTGAAGGTCCCTGGTTCGATCCCGGGTCGCGGCACTTTTGCACCTTTTGCTCTCTTCTACCGTCTTTCTGTTGTTCTCTTGTTAAGTCGATGCGCCTGTCATGTCGTCTCCTATCGCCTCTTAACTGTCCTGTTGTCTATGTGCGCCAAGAACACGCCTATCGTCGCCGTGGACTGGACCCTCAGCTGACATGGCGCTCGATTTGTCGGTCTGGTCACGCTCAAGCTCCGATGCCACGTTTTGTTACTGAGTCGTGTAGAAGGTGCGATAGTAGCGACGGAGGCTGGGACACCACCAGGCGATTGACAGCAGTTGATTGACAGCAGTTGATCGACAGCAGTCGATTGACAGCAGTCGATTGACAGCAGTCGATTGACAACAGTCGATTGACAACAGTCGATTGACAACAGTCGGAAAGGCATCCATAGCGTGAAAGAGCAAGATGACAGAAGCGTAGTGAAGTAGTGAAGTAGCGCGAGATGGTAGCGGATCGGCGGTTAGAGTGTCCAGGAGGATAGCGAAGGAGTAGGAGGGTGCGTGGAGGCAGTGGTTGTGTGTTGTGGAAGCGTGCTTGGAAGCATCACGTGAGGGCGTGAATTTTTGTTGTGTAGGGGTGTGTTTGATGTTTGACGCCTCGATAGCTCAGTTGGGAGAGCGTCAGACTGAAGATCTGAAGGTCCCTGGTTCGATCCCGGGTCGCGGCACGGCACTTTTGCACCTTTTGCTCTCTTCTACCGTCTTTCTGTTGTTCTCTTGTTAAGTCGATGCGCCTGTCATGTCGTCTCCTATCGCCTCTTAACTGTCCTGTTGTCTATGTGCGCCAAGAACACGCCTATCGTCGCCGTGGACTGGACCCTCAGCTGACATGGCGCGATTTGTCGGTCTGGTCACGCTCAAGCTCCGATGCCACGTTTTGTTACTGAGTCGTGTAGAAGGTGCGATAGTAGCGACGGAGGCTGGGACACCACCAGGCGATTGACAGCAGTTGATTGACAGCAGTTGATCGACAGCAGTCGATTGACAGCAGTCGATTGAGCAGTCGATTGACAGCAGTCGATTGACAACAGTCGATTGACAACAGTCGGAAAGGCATCCATAGCGTGAAAGAGCAAGATGACAGAAGCGTAGTGAAGTAGCGCGAGATGGTAGCGGATCGGCGGTTAGAGTGTCCAGGAGGATAGCGAAGGAGTAGGAGGGTGCGTGGAGGCAGTGGTTGTGTGTTGTGGAAGCGTGCTTGGAAGCATCACGTGAGGGCGTGAATTTTTGTTGTGTAGGGGTGTGTTTGATGTTTGACGCCTCGATAGCTCAGTTGGGAGAGCGTCAGACTGAAGATCTGAAGGTCCCTGGTTCGATCCCGGGTCGCGGCACTTTTGCACCTTTTGCTCTCTTCTACCGTCTTTCTGTTGTTCTCTTGTTAAGTCGATGCGCCTGTCATGTCGTCTCCTATCGCCTCTTAACTGTCCTGTTGTCTATGTGCGCCAAGAACACGCCTATCGTCGCCGTGGACTGGACCCTCAGCTGACATGGCGCGATTTGTCGGTCTGGTCACGCTCAAGCTCCGATGCCACGTTTTGTTACTGAGTCGTGTAGAAGGTGCGATAGTAGCGACGGAGGCTGGGACACCACCAGGCGATTGACAGCAGTGATTGACAGCAGTTGATCGGACAGCAGTCGATTGACAACAGTCGGAAAGGCATCCATAGCGTGAAAGAGCAAGATGACAGAAGCGTAGTGAAGTAGCGCGAGAGATGGTAGCGGATCGGCGGTTAGAGTGTCCAGGAGGATAGCGAAGGAGTAGGAGGGTGCGTGGAGGCAGTGGTTGTGTGTTGTGGAAGCGTGCTTGGAAGCATCACGTGAGGGCGTGAATTTTGTTGTGTAGGGGGTGTGTTTGATGTTTGACGCCTCGATAGCTCAGTTGGGAGAGCGTCAGACTGAAGATCTGAAGGTCCCTGGTTCGATCCCGGGTCGCGGCACTTTTGCACCTTTTGCTCTCTTCTACCGTCTTTCTGTTGTTCTCTTGTTAAGTCGATGCGCCTGTCATGTCGTCTCCTATCGCCTCTTAACTGTCCTGTTGTCTATGTGCGCCAAGAACACGCCTATCGTCGCCGTGGACTGGACCCTCAGCTGACATGGCGCGATTTGTCGGTCTGGTCCACGCTCAAGCTCCGATGCCACGTTTTGTTACTGAGTCGTGTAGAAGGTGCGATAGTAGCGACGGAGGCTGGGACACCACCAGGCGATTGACAGCAGTTGATTGACAGCAGTGATCGACAGCAGTCGATTGACAGCAGTCGATTGACAGCAGTCGATTGACAACAGTCGATTGACAACAGTCGATTGACAACAGTCGGAAAGGCATCCAGCGTGTGAAAGAGCAAGATGACAGAAGCGTAGTGAAGTAGCGCGAGATGGTAGCGGATCGGCGGTTAGAGTGTCCAGGAGGATAGCGAAGGAGTAGGAGGGTGCGTGGAGGCAGTGGTTGTGTGTTGTGGAAGCGTGCTTGGAAGCATCACGTGAGGGCGTGAATTTTGTTGTGTGTGTGTGGGTGTGTTTGATGTTTGACGCCTCGATAGCTCAGTTGGGAGAGCGTCAGACTGAAGATCTGAAGGTCCCTGGTTCGATCCCGGGTCGCGGCACTTTTGCACCTTTTGCTCTCTTTTGTCTCTTTACGTCTTTTGTTGTTCTTGTGTAAGTCGATGCGCCTGTCATGTCGTCTCCTATCGCCTCTTAACTGTCCTGTTGTCTATGTGCGCCAAGAACACGCCTATCGTCGCCGTGGACTGGACCCTCAGCTGACATGGCGCGATTTGTCGGTCTGGTCACGCTCAAGCTCCGATGCCACGTTTTGTTACTGAGTCGTGTAGAAGGTGCGATAGTAGCGACGGAGGCTGGGACACCACAGCGATTGACAGCAGTTGATTGACAGCAGTTGATCGACAGCAGTCGATTGACAGCAGTCGATTGACAGCAGTCGATTGACAACAGTCGATTGACAACAGTCGATGACAACAGTCGGAAAGGCATCCATAGCGTGAAAGAGCAAGATGACAGAAGCGTAGTGAAGTAGCGCGAGATGGTAGCGGATCGGCGGTTAGAGTGTCCAGGAGGATAGCGAAGGAGTAGGAGGGTGCGTGGAGGCAGTGGTTGTGTGTTGTGGAAGCGTGCTTGGAAGCATCACGTGAGGGCGTGAATTTTTGTTGTGTAGGGGTGTGTTTGATGTTTGACGCCTCGATAGCTCAGTTGGGAGAGCGTCAGACTGAAGATCTGAAGGTCCCTGGTTCGATCCCGGGTCGCGGCACTTTTGCACCTTTTGCTCTCTTCTACCGTCTTTCTGTTGTTCTCTTGTTAAGTCGATGCGCCTGTCATGTCGTCTCCTATCGCCTCTTAACTGTCCTGTTGTCTATGTGCGCCAAGAACACGCCTATCGTCGCCGTGGACTGGACCCTCAGCTGACATGGCGCGATTTGTCGGTCTGGTCACGCTCAAGCTCCGATGCCACGTTTTGTTACTGAGTCGTGTAGAAGGTGCGATAGTAGCGACGGAGGCTGGGACACCACCAGGCGATTGACAGCAGTTGATTGACAGCAGTTGATCGACAGCAGTCGATTGACAGCAGTCGATTGACAGCAGTCGATTGACAACAGTCGATTGACAACAGTCGATTGACAACAGTCGGAAGGCATCCATAGCGTGAAAGAGCAAGATGACAGAAGCGTAGTGAAGTAGCGCGAGATGGTAGCGGATCGGCGGTTAGAGTGTCCAGGAGGATAGCGAAGGAGTAGGAGGGTGCGTGGAGGCAGTGGTTGTGTGTTGTGGAAGCGTGCTTGGAAGCATCACGTGAGGGCGTGAATTTTTGTTGTGTAGGGGTGTGTTTGATGTTTGACGCCTCGATAGCTCAGTTGGGAGAGCGTCAGACTGAAGATCTGAAGGTCCCTGGTTCGATCCCGGGTCGCGGCACTTTTGCACCTTTTGCTCTCTTCTACCGTCTTTCTGTTGTTCTCTTGTTAAGTCGATGCGCCTGTCGTGTCGTCTCCTATCGCCTCTTAACTGTCCTGTTGTCTATGTGCGCCAAGAACACGCCTATCGTCGCCGTGGACTGGACCCTCAGCTGACATGGCGCGATTTGTCGGTCTGGTCACGCTCAAGCTCCGATGCCACGTTTTGTTACTGAGTCGTGTAGAAGGTGCGATAGTAGCGACGGAGGCTGGGACACCACCAGGCGATTGACAGCAGTTGATTGACAGCAGTTGATCGACAGCAGTCGATTGACAGCAGTCGATTGACAGCAGTCGATTGACAACAGTCGATTGACAACAGTCGATTGACAACAGTCGGAAAGGCATCCATAGCGTGAAAGAGCAAGATGACAGAAGCGTAGTGAAGTAGCGCGAGATGGTAGCGGATCGGCGGTTAGAGTGTCCAGGAGGATAGCGAAGGAGTAGGAGGGTGCGTGGAGGCAGTGGTTGTGTGTTGTGGAAGCGTGCTTGGAAGCATCACGTGAGGGCGTGAATTTTTGTTGTGTAGGGGTGTGTTTGATGTTTGACGCCTCGATAGCTCAGTTGGGAGAGCGTCAGACTGAAGATCTGAAGGTCCCTGGTTCGATCCCGGGTCGCGGCACTTTTGCACCTTTTGCACCTTTTGCTCTCTTCTACCGTCTTTCTGTTGTTCTCTTGTTAAGTCGATGCGCCTGTCGTGTCGTCTCCTATCGCCTCTTAACTGTCCTGTTGTCTATGTGCGCCAAGAACACGCCTATCGTCGCCGTGGACTGGACCCTCAGCTGACATGGCGCGATTTGTCGGTCTGGTCACGCTCAAGCTCCGATGCCACGTTTTGTTACTGAGTCGTGTAGAAGGTGCGATAGTAGCGACGGAGGCTGGGACACCACCAGGCGATTGACAGCAGTTGATTGACAGCAGTTGATCGACAGCAGTCGATTGACAACAGTCGGAAAGGCATCCATAGCGTGAAAGAGCAAGATGACAGAAGCGTAGTGAAGTAGCGCGAGATGGTAGCGGATCGGCGGTTAGAGTGTCCAGGAGGATAGCGAAGGAGTAGGAGGGTGCGTGGAGGCAGTGGTTGTGTGTTGTGGAAGCGTGCTTGGAAGCATCACGTGAGGGCGTGAATTTTTGTTGTGTAGGGGTGTGTTTGATGTTTGACGCCTCGATAGCTCAGTTGGGAGAGCGTCAGACTGAAGATCTGAAGGTCCCTGGTTCGATCCCGGGTCGCGGCACTTTTGCACCTTTTGCACCTTTGCTCTCTTTACCGTCTTTCTGTTGTTCTCTTGTTAAGTCGATGCGCCTGTCGTGTCGTCTCCTATCGCCTCTTAACTGTCCTGTTGTCTATGTGCGCCAAGAACACGCCTATCGTCGCCGTGGACTGGACCCTCAGCTGACATGGCGCGATTTGTCGGTCTGGTCACGCTCAAGCTCCGATGCCACGTTTTGTTACTGAGTCGTGTAGAAGGTGCGATAGTAGCGACGGAGGCTGGGACACCACCAGGCGATTGACAGCAGTTGATTGACAGCAGTTGATCGACAGCAGTCGATTGACAGCAGTCGATTGACAGCAGTCGATTGACAGCAGTCGATTGACAACAGTCGATTGACAACAGTCGATTGACAACAGTCGGAAAGGCATCCATAGCGTGAAAGAGCAAGATGACAGAAGCGTAGTGAAGTAGCGCGAGATGGTAGCGGATCGGCGGTTAGAGTGTCCAGGAGGATAGCGAAGGAGTAGGAGGGTGCGTGGAGGCAGTGGTTGTGTGTTGTGGAAGCGTGCTTGGAAGCATCACGTGAGGGCGTGAATTTTTGTTGTGTAGGGGTGTGTTTGATGTTTGACGCCTCGATAGCTCAGTTGGGAGAGCGTCAGACTGAAGATCTGAAGGTCCCTGGTTCGATCCCGGGTCGCGGCACTTTTGCACCTTTTGCACCTTTTGCTCTCTTCTACCGTCTTTCTGTTGTTCTCTTGTTAAGTCGATGCGCCTGTCATGTCGTCTCCTATCGCCTCTTAACTGTCCTGTTGTCTATGTGCGCCAAGAACACGCCTATCGTCGCCGTGGACTGGACCCTCAGCTGACATGGCGCGATTTGTCGGTCTGGTCACGCTCAAGCTCCGATGCCACGTTTTGTTACTGAGTCGTGTAGAAGGTGCGATAGTAGCGACGGAGGCTGGGACACCACCAGGCGATTGACAGCAGTTGATTGACAGCAGTTGATCGACAGCAGTCGATTGACAGCAGTCGATTGACAGCAGTCGATTGACAGTCGATTGACAACAGTCGATTGACAACAGTCGATTGACAACAGTCGGAAAGGCATCCATAGCGTGAAAGAGCAAGATGACAGAAGCGTAGTGAAGTAGCGCGAGATGGTAGCGGATCGGCGGTTAGAGTGTCCAGGAGGATAGCGAAGGAGTAGGAGGGTGCGTGGAGGCAGTGGTTGTGTGTTGTGGAAGCGTGCTTGGAAGCATCACGTGAGGGCGTGAATTTTGTTGTGTAGGGGTGTGTTTGATGTTTGACGCCTCGATAGCTCAGTTGGGAGAGCGTCAGACTGAAGATCTGAAGGTCCCTGGTTCGATCCCGGGTCGCGGCACTTTTGCACCTTTTGCTCTCTTCTACCGTCTTTCTGTTGTTCTCTTGTTAAGTCGATGCGCCTGTCGTGTCGTCTCCTATCGCCTCTTAACTGTCCTGTTGTCTATGTGCGCCAAGAACACGCCTATCGTCGCCGTGGACTGGACCCTCAGCTGACATGGCGCTCGATTTGTCGGTCTGGTCACGCTCAAGCTCCGATGCCACGTTTTGTTACTGAGTCGTGTAGAAGGTGCGATAGTAGCGACGGAGGCTGGGACACCACCAGGCGATTGACAGCAGTTGATTGACAGCAGTTGATCGACAGCAGTCGATTGACAGCAGTCGATTGACAGCAGTCGATTGACAACAGTCGATTGACAACAGTCGATTGACAACAGTCGGAAAGGCATCCATAGCGTGAAAGAGCAAGATGACAGAAGCGTAGTGAAGTAGCGCGAGATGGTAGCGGATCGGCGGTTAGAGTGTCCAGGAGGATAGCGAAGGAGTAGGAGGGTGCGTGGAGGCAGTGGTTGTGTGTTGTGGAAGCGTGCTTGGAAGCATCACGTGAGGGCGTGAATTTTTGTTGTGTAGGGGTGTGTTTGATGTTTGACGCCTCGATAGCTCAGTTGGGAGAGCGTCAGACTGAAGATCTGAAGGTCCCTGGTTCGATCCCGGGTCGCGGCACTTTGCACCTTTTGCACCTTTTGCTCTCTTCTACCGTCTTTCTGTTGTTCTCTTGTTAAGTCGATGCGCCTGTCGTGTCGTCTCCTATCGCCTCTTAACTGTCCTGTTGTCTATGTGCGCCAAGAACACGCCTATCGTCGCCGTGGACTGGACCCTCAGCTGACATGGCGCGATTTGTCGGTCTGGTCACGCTCAAGCTCCGATGCCACGTTTTGTTACTGAGTCGTGTAGAAGGTGCGATAGTAGCGACGGAGGCTGGGACACCACCAGGCGATTGACAGCAGTTGATTGACAGCAGTTGATCGACAGCAGTCGATTGACAGCAGTCGATTGACAGCAGTCGATTGACAACAGTCGATTGACAACAGTCGATTGACAACAGTCGGAAAGGCATCCATAGCGTGAAAGAGCAAGATGACAGAAGCGTAGTGAAGTAGCGCGAGATGGTAGCGGATCGGCGGTTAGAGTGTCCAGGAGGATAGCGAAGGAGTAGGAGGGTGCGTGGAGGCAGTGGTTGTGTGTTGTGGAAGCGTGCTTGGAAGCATCACGTGAGGGCGTGAATTTTTGTTGTGTAGGGGTGTGTTTGATGTTTGACGCCTCGATAGCTCAGTTGGGAGAGCGTCAGACTGAAGATCTGAAGGTCCCTGGTTCGATCCCGGGTCGCGGCACTTTTGCACCTTTTGCTTTTGCTCTTTACCGTCTTTCTGTTGTTCTCTTGTTAAGTCGATGCGCCTGTCGTGTCGTCTCCTATCGCCTCTTAACTGTCCTGTTGTCTATGTGCGCCAAGAACACGCCTATCGTCGCCGTGGACTGGACCCTCAGCTGACATGGCGCGATTTGTCGGTCTGGTCACGCTCAAGCTCCGATGCCACGTTTTGTTACTGAGTCGTGTAGAAGGTGCGATAGTAGCGACGGAGGCTGGGACACCACCAGGCGATTGACAGCAGTCGATTGACACAGCAGTCGGAAAGGCGATCCATAGCGTGAAAGAGCAAGATGACAGAAGCGCAGTGAAGTAGTTTTGTGACGCGAGATGGTAGCGGATCGGCGGTTAGAGTGTCCAGGAGGATAGCGAAGGAGTAGGAGGGTGCGTGGAGGCAGTGGTTGTGTGTTGTGGAAGCGTGCTTGGAAGCATCACGTGAGGGCGTGAATTTTTGTTGTGTAGGGGTGTGTTTGATGTTTGACGCCTCGATAGCTCAGTTGGGAGAGCGTCAGACTGAAGATCTGAAGGTCCCTGGTTCGATCCCGGGTCGCGGCACTTTTGCACCTTTTGCACCTTTTGCTCTCTTCTACGTCTTTCTGTTGTTCTCTTGTTAAGTCGATGCGCCTGTCATGTCGTCTCCTATCGCCTCTTAACTGTCCTGTTGTCTATGTGCGCCAAGAACACGCCTATCGTCGCCGTGGACTGGACCCTCAGCTGACATGGCGCGATTTGTCGGTCTGGTCACGCTCAAGCTCCGATGCCACGTTTTGTTACTGAGTCGTGTAGAAGGTGCGATAGTAGCGACGGAGGCTGGGACACCACCAGGCGATTGACAGCAGTTGATTGACAGCAGTTGATCGACAGCAGTCGATTGACAGCAGTCGATTGACAGCAGTCGATTGACAACAGTCGATTGACAACAGTCGATTGACAACAGTCGGAAAGGCATCCATAGCGTGAAAGAGCAAGATGACAGAAGCGTAGTGAAGTAGCGCGAGATGGTAGCGGATCGGCGGTTAGAGTGTCCAGGAGGATAGCGAAGGAGTAGGAGGGTGCGTGGAGGCAGTGGTTGTGTGTTGTGGAAGCGTGCTTGGAAGCATCACGTGAGGGCGTGAATTTTTGTTGTGTAGGGGTGTGTTTGATGTTTGACGCCTCGATAGCTCAGTTGGGAGAGCGTCAGACTGAAGATCTGAAGGTCCCTGGTTCGATCCCGGGTCGCGGCACTTTTGCACCTTTTGCTCTCTTCTACCGTCTTTCTGTTGTTCTCTTGTTAAGTCGATGCGCCTGTCGTGTCGTCTCCTATCGCCTCTTAACTGTCCTGTTGTCTATGTGCGCCAAGAACACGCCTATCGTCGCCGTGGACTGGACCCTCAGCTGACATGGCGCGATTTGTCGGTCTGGTCACGCTCAAGCTCCGATGCCACGTTTTGTTACTGAGTCGTGTAGAAGGTGCGATAGTAGCGACGGAGGCTGGGACACCACCAGTCGATTGACAGCACGATTCAGTCGATTGACAACAGTCGGAAAGGCATCCATAGCGTGAAAGAGCAAGATGACAGAAGCGTAGTGAAGTAGCGCGAGATGGTAGCGGATCGGCGGTTAGAGTGTCCAGGAGGATAGCGAAGGAGTAGGAGGGTGCGTGGAGGCAGTGGTTGTGTGTTGTGGAAGCGTGCTTGGAAGCATCACGTGAGGGCGTGAATTTTTGTTGTGTAGGGGTGTGTTTGATGTTTGACGCCTCGATAGCTCAGTTGGGAGAGCGTCAGACTGAAGATCTGAAGGTCCCTGGTTCGATCCCGGGTCGCGGCACTTTTGCACCTTTTGCTCTCTTCTACCGTCTTTCTGTTGTTCTCTTGTTAAGTCGATGCGCCTGTCGTGTCGTCTCCTATCGCCTCTTAACTGTCCTGTTGTCTATGTGCGCCAAGAACACGCCTATCGTCGCCGTGGACTGGACCCTCAGCTGACATGGCGCGATTTGTCGGTCTGGTCACGCTCAAGCTCCGATGCCACGTTTTGTTACTGAGTCGTGTAGAAGGTGCGATAGTAGCGACGGAGGCTGGGACACCACCAGGCGATTGACAGCAGTTGATTGACAGCAGTTGATCGACAGCAGTCGATTGACAGCAGTCGATTGACAGCAGTCGATTGACAACAGTCGATTGACAACAGTCGATTGACAACAGTCGGAAAGGCATCCATAGCGTGAAAGAGCAAGATGACAGAAGCGTAGTGAAGTAGCGCGAGATGGTAGCGGATCGGCGGTTAGAGTGTCCAGGAGGATAGCGAAGGAGTAGGAGGGTGCGTGGAGGCAGTGGTTGTGTGTTGTGGAAGCGTGCTTGGAAGCATCACGTGAGGGCGTGAATTTTTGTTGTGTAGGGGTGTGTTTGATGTTTGACGCCTCGATAGCTCAGTTGGGAGAGCGTCAGACTGAAGATCTGAAGGTCCCTGGTTCGATCCCGGGTCGCGGCACTTTTGCACCTTTTGCTCTCTTCTACCGTCTTTCTGTTGTTCTCTTGTTAAGTCGATGCGCCTGTCGTGTCGTCTCCTATCGCCTCTTAACTGTCCTGTTGTCTATGTGCGCCAAGAACACGCCTATCGTCGCCGTGGACTGGACCCTCAGCTGACATGGCGCGATTTGTCGGTCTGGTCACGCTCAAGCTCCGATGCCACGTTTTGTTACTGAGTCGTGTAGAAGGTGCGATAGTAGCGACGGAGGCTGGGACACCACCAGATCGATTGACAGCAGTCGATTGACAACAGTCGGAAAGGCATCCATAGCGTGAAAGAGCAAGATGACAGAAGCGTAGTGAAGTAGCGCGAGATGGTAGCGGATCGGCGGTTAGAGTGTCCAGGAGGATAGCGAAGGAGTAGGAGGGTGCGTGGAGGCAGTGGTTGTGTGTTGTGGAAGCGTGCTTGGAAGCATCACGTGAGGGCGTGAATTTTTGTTGTGTAGGGGTGTGTTTGATGTTTGACGCCTCGATAGCTCAGTTGGGAGAGCGTCAGACTGAAGATCTGAAGGTCCCTGGTTCGATCCCGGGTCGCGGCACTTTTGCACCTTTTGCTCTCTTCTACCGTCTTTCTGTTGTTCTCTTGTTAAGTCGATGCGCCTGTCGTGTCGTCTCCTATCGCCTCTTAACTGTCCTGTTGTCTATGTGCGCCAAGAACACGCCTATCGTCGCCGTGGACTGGACCCTCAGCTGACATGGCGCGATTTGTCGGTCTGGTCACGCTCAAGCTCCGATGCCACGTTTTGTTACTGAGTCGTGTAGAAGGTGCGATAGTAGCGACGGAGGCTGGGACACCACCAGGCGATTGACAGCAGTTGATTGACAGCAGTTGATCGACAGCAGTCGATTGACAGCAGTCGATTGACAGCAGTCGATTGACAACAGTCGATTGACAACAGTCGATTGACAACAGTCGGAAAGGCATCCATAGCGTGAAAGAGCAAGATGACAGAAGCGTAGTGAAGTAGCGCGAGATGGTAGCGGATCGGCGGTTAGAGTGTCCAGGAGGATAGCGAAGGAGTAGGAGGGTGCGTGGAGGCAGTGGTTGTGTGTTGTGGAAGCGTGCTTGGAAGCATCACGTGAGGGCGTGAATTTTTGTTGTGTAGGGGTGTGTTTGATGTTTGACGCCTCGATAGCTCAGTTGGGAGAGCGTCAGACTGAAGATCTGAAGGTCCCTGGTTCGATCCCGGTCGCGGCACTTTTGCACCTTTTGCACCTTTTGCTCTCTTCTACCGTCTTTCTGTTGTTCTCTTGTTAAGTCGATGCGCCTGTCGTGTCGTCTCCTATCGCCTCTTAACTGTCCTGTTGTCTATGTGCGCCAAGAACACGCCTATCGTCGCCGTGGACTGGACCCTCAGCTGACATGGCGCGATTTGTCGGTCTGGTCACGCTCAAGCTCCGATGCCACGTTTTGTTACTGAGTCGTGTAGAAGGTGCGATAGTAGCGACGGAGGCTGGGACACCACCAGGCGATTGACAGCAGTTGATTGACAGCAGTTGATCGACAGCAGTCGATTGACAGCAGTCGATTGACAACAGTCGATTGACAACAGTCGATTGACAACAGTCGGAAAGGCATCCATAGCGTGAAAGAGCAAGATGACAGAAGCGTAGTGAAGTAGCGCGAGATGGTAGCGGATCGGCGGTTAGAGTGTCCAGGAGGATAGCGAAGGAGTAGGAGGGTGCGTGGAGGCAGTGGTTGTGTGTTGTGGAAGCGTGCTTGGAAGCATCACGTGAGGGCGTGAATTTTTGTTGTGTAGGGGTGTGTTTGATGTTTGACGCCTCGATAGCTCAGTTGGGAGAGCGTCAGACTGAAGATCTGAAGGTCCCTGGTTCGATCCCGGGTCGCGGCACTTTTGCACCTTTTGCTCTCTTCTACCGTCTTTCTGTTGTTCTCTTGTTAAGTCGATGCGCCTGTCATGTCGTCTATGTGCGCCAAGAACACGCCTATCGTCGCCGTGGACTGGACCCTCAGCTGACATGGCGCGATTTGTCGGTCTGGTCACGCTCAAGCTCCGATGCCACGTTTTGTTACTGAGTCGTGTAGAAGGTGCGATAGTAGCGACGGAGGCTGGGACACCACCAGGCGATTGACAGCAGTGATTGACAGCAGTTGATCGACAGCAGTCGATTGACAGCAGTCGATTGACAGCAGTCGATTGACAGCAGTCGATTGACAACAGTCGATTGACAACAGTCGATTGACAACAGTCGGAAAGGCATCCATAGCGTGAAAGAGCAAGATGACAGAAGCGTAGTGAAGTAGCGCGAGATGGTAGCGGATCGGCGGTTAGAGTGTCCAGGAGGATAGCGAAGGAGTAGGAGGGTGCGTGGAGGCAGTGGTTGTGTGTTGTGGAAGCGTGCTTGGAAGCATCACGTGAGGGCGTGAATTTTTGTTGTGTAGGGGTGTGTTTGATGTTTGACGCCTCGATAGCTCAGTTGGGAGAGCGTCAGACTGAAGATCTGAAGGTCCCTGGTTCGATCCCGGGTCGCGGCACTTTTGCACCTTTTGCTCTCTTCTACCGTCTTTCTGTTGTTTTTCTTTTAAGTCTGCGCCTGTCATGTCGTCTAATCGCCTTTAACTGTCCTGTTGTCTATGTGCGCCAAGAACACGCCTATCGTCGCCGTGGACTGGACCCTCAGCTGACATGGCGCGATTTGTCGGTCTGGTCACGCTCAAGCTCCGATGCCACGTTTTGTTACTGAGTCGTGTAGAAGGTGCGATAGTAGCGACGGAGGCTGGGACACCACCAGGCGATTGACAGCAGTTGATTGACAGCAGTGATCGACAGCAGTCGATTGACAGCAGTCGATTGACAACAGTCGATTGACAACAGTCGATTGACAACAGTCGGAAGGCATCCATAGCGTGAAAGAGCAAGATGACAGAAGCGTAGTGAAGTAGCGCGAGATGGTAGCGGATCGGCGGTTAGAGTGTCCAGGAGGATAGCGAAGGAGTAGGAGGGTGCGTGGAGGCAGTGGTTGTGTGTTGTGGAAGCGTGCTTGGAAGCATCACGTGAGGGCGTGAATTTTTGTTGTGTAGGGGTGTGTTTGATGTTTGACGCCTCGATAGCTCAGTTGGGAGAGCGTCAGACTGAAGATCTGAAGGTCCCTGGTTCGATCCCGGGTCGCGGCACTTTTGCACCTTTTGCTCTCTTCTACCGTCTTTCTGTTGTTCTCTTGTTAAGTCGATGCGCCTGTCACTGTCGTCTATGTGCGCCAAGAAACACGCCTATCGTCGCCGTGGACTGGACCCTCAGCTGACATGGCGCGATTTGTCGGTCTGGTCACGCTCAAGCTCCGATGCCACGTTTTGTTACTGAGTCGTGTAGAAGGTGCGATAGTAGCGACGGAGGCTGGGACACCACCAGGCGATTGACAGCAGTTGATTGACAGCAGTGATCGACAGCAGTCGATTGACAGCAGTCGATTGACAGCAGTCGATTGACAGCAGTCGATTGAGTCGTGACAACAGTCGATTGACAACAGTCGGAAAGGCATCCATAGCGTGAAAGAGCAAGATGACAGAAGCGTAGTGAAGTAGCGCGAGATGGTAGCGGATCGGCGGTTAGAGTGTCCAGGAGGATAGCGAAGGAGTAGGAGGGTGCGTGGAGGCAGTGGTGTGTGTTGTGGAAGCGTGCTTGGAAGCATCACGTGAGGGCGTGAATTTTTGTTGTGTAGGGGTGTGTTTGATGTTTGACGCCTCGATAGCTCAGTTGGGAGAGCGTCAGACTGAAGATCTGAAGGTCCCTGGTTCGATCCCGGGTCGCGGCACTTTTGCACCTTTTGCTCTCTTCTACCGTCTTTCTGTTTCTCTTGTTAAGGCGTCTTGTCGCCTGTCCTGTTGTCTATGTGCGCCAAGAACACGCCTATCGTCGCCGTGGACTGGACCCTCAGCTGACATGGCGCGATTTGTCGGTCTGGTCACGCTCAAGCTCCGATGCCACGTTTTGTTACTGAGTCGTGTAGAAGGTGCGATAGTAGCGACGGAGGCTGGGACACCACCAGGCGATTGACAGCAGTTGATTGACAGCAGTTGATCGACAGCAGTCGATTGACAGCAGTCGATTGACAGCAGTCGATTGACAACAGTCGATTGACAACAGTCGATTGACAACAGTCGGAAAGGCATCCATAGCGTGAAAGAGCAAGATGACAGAAGCGTAGTGAAGTAGCGCGAGATGGTAGCGGATCGGCGGTTAGAGTGTCCAGGAGGATAGCGAAGGAGTAGGAGGGTGGTGCGTGGAGGCAGTGGTTGTGTGTTGTGGAAGCGTGCTTGGAAGCATCACGTGAGGGCGTGAATTTTTGTTGTGTAGGGGTGTGTTTGATGTTTGACGCCTCGATAGCTCAGTTGGGAGAGCGTCAGACTGAAGATCTGAAGGTCCCTGGTTCGATCCCGGGTCGCGGCACTTTTGCACCTTTTGCTCTCTTCTACCGT
>VOQZ01002173.1:0-19459 GCA_008079305.1 Phytophthora palmivora
CCTCGAGCACCATGCTCATCTTGAACTTCCACGTGTGGAAGTTAGTTCCGTCGAACTTGTTGATGCGGGAGGTCCCGTCGAGGCAGTGTCCATGGCGAAGGCGTAGTCGGAGTCTTGGGCAGGGAATACGGGGCTTGGGCTCATAATCAAAAGTCAAGGTCGTTTGAGCAGTAGATGATAAAATGCAAAGTGATTGATTTAGGTCCTTAGTTCGCAAACTGTCCGCTACCTCTAAGCCTACTGGATGTCCTACCTGGATACACACTACTGGATTCCTAACTGGATACTGAGCTACCCCAGCCAATCAGCAACTGCCACGTCGACGCCCATCTTGTACCCACAATCTTGTACCCACGCACGACCGTAGCGTAAACACTTGTCCCGTAATCAGCTTCACGTAATCACGGGAATGCTTGCGGTGCCACTGAGTGAAGGTCGTACCGGTATCTACCGGTACACCGCGGCAGGTCGAGGCGCCTTCTTGACAACAGTCAAGACACCACAAGACCCAGGACTCAAGCTGACCATGTGCGAAGGAGGTTGCAAGCACGAGGAGACCATGGCGAAGGTACCGTACCGAAATGCAGTCGGCTGCTTGATGTATCTCATGGTGGGGACTAGGCCAGACCTTGCAGCCGCAGTGGGAGTTCTCAGCCAGTTTGCCGCGGATCCGTGTCCGACACACTGGCAAGCACTCAAGAGGGTGTTTCGCTACATCCAAGGTACGAAGACTCATGGCATTGAGTTTCAAGCGAGCAGCGAGGACGGACTCCAAGGTTATTCGGATGCAGATTGGGCCGGTGACATCGAGTCTCGACGGAGTACAAGCGGCTACGCGTTCATGATGAACGGCGGATGCATCAGCTGGAGAAGCAAGAAGCAGCGGACAGTGGCGCTATCATTGACGGAGGCAGAGTACATGGCGTTGACGGAAGCGACACAGGAGGCAATTTGGCTCAAGGCGTTCCTGTGCGAGATCGGCGAAATGAAGGATAAGTCGGCTGTCAAGATCTACGAGGACAACCAAGGCTCCATCGCGTTGGCCAAGAACCCGGAGTTCCACAAGCGCACCAAGCACATCGACATTCGCTACCACTTCATGCGCGAGAAGGTTGAAGATGGCCAAGTGGTATTGGAGTACTGCTCGACAAAGGACATGCTGGCGGACTTGATGACCAAGCCGATCACCGCCGTGAAGTTCGATATCCTTCGGAGCAAGCTCGGAATCCAAGGCGCCATTACGGCCGAGTCGAGTGGGAGTGTTGTCAAGAAGGCGCCTCGACCTGCCGCGGTGTACCGGTAGATACCGGTACGACCTTCACTCAGTGGCACCACAAGCATTCCCGTGATTACGTGAAACTGATTACGGGACAAGTGTTTACGCTACGGTCGTGCGTGGGTACAAGATTGTGGGTACAAGATGGGCGTCGACGTGGCAGTCGCTGATTGGCTGGGGTAGCTCAGTATCCAGTAAGGAATCCAGTAGTGTGTATCCAGGTAGGACATCCAGTAGGCTTAGAGGTAGCAGGCAGTTTGCGAACTAAGGACCTAAATCAATCACTTTGCATTTTATCATCTAGTGCTCAAACGACCTTGACTTTTACCCGAACCGGTCCAATGCGACCCCACGTTGATTACGCCATCAGTGATTACGCCACCGTCGATTACGCTACATGTAGGTACAAGATTGTAGGTACAAGATGGGGAAGCGACGTGGCGCTCTCTGATTGGCTGTAGTAACTCAGTATCCAGAAAAGAATCAAGTAGTGTGTATCCAGTAGGTTTAGAGATAGCAAGTAGTCTTGCGAGCTAAAGACCTCAATCAATCACTTTCGAATCTTCCTTCTTCCGCTCAAGTGGTCTACTGTCCTCGCTCCGGTCAAGCTCCGAGTGGTGACTCTCCCTTCCCTTCTCTTCGTCCAAGATCCATACCCTTTATCATACTCCAATACCACTTGGCCGTCTTCAACCTTCTCGCGCACGAAGTGGTAGCGAATGTCGATGTGCTTGGTGCGCTTGTGGAACTCCGGGTTCTTGGCCAACGCGATGGAACCTTGGTTGTCCTCGTAGATCTTGACTGCTGACTTGGTCTTCATCTCGCCGATCTCGCACAGGAACGCCTTGAGCCAGATAGCTTCTTGTGTCGCTTTCGTCAACGCCATGTACTCTGCCTCCGTCGATGATAGTGCCACCGTCCGCTGCTTCTTGCTTCTCCAGCTGATGCATCCGCCGTTCATCATGAACGCGTAGCCGCTTGTACTCCGTCGAGACTCGATGTCACCGGCCCAATCTGCATCCGAATAACCTTGGAGTCCGTCCTCGCTGCTCGCTTGAAACTCGATGCCATGAGTCTTCGTACCTTGGATGTAGCGAAACACCCTCTTGAGTGCTTGCCAGTGTGTCGGACACGGATCGGCGGCAAACTGGCTGAGAACTCCCACTGCGGCTGCAAGGTCTGGTCGAGTCCCCACCATGAGGTACATCAAGCGGCCGACTGCATTCCGGTACGGCACCTTCGCCATGGTCTCTTCGTGCTTGCAACCTCCTTCGCACATGGCCTTGGTCAGCTTGAGTCCCGGGTCTTGTGGTGTCTTGACAGGGTTGCTCTTCTCCATGCTGAACTTCTCCAGGATGTCCTTCGCAAACTTGGTCTGCCGCACCGACACCTTTCCAGCTGTAAGATCTTGATCAATTTCCATACCGAGGAAGTACTGGAGCTGACCCATGTCCGTCATCTCGAATCGGTTGCTGAGTGCCTCCTTGGTCGACTTGAGTAGCTCGTCGTTGTTGCTGGCGAGGATCAAGTCGTCCACGTACAGCGCCACGAAGATCATGTCTTGGTCGTCCCGCTTCACGTAGATGCAGTGATCCGCTTCGCACTTCTTGAACCCCAGCTCCAGCATGAACTTGTCGATGGTCTGGTTCCACATCCGCGGTGACTGCTTGAGACCATACAGCGAACGCTTGAGCTTGCACACGAAGTCTGGGTGCGCCTCGTCAATAAAGCCATCCGGCTGCACCATGTAGATGTCTTCGTCCAACTACCCGTTCAGGAACGCCGTCTTGACATCCATCTGGTGCACCGTGAGGTTGTACTTGCTGCCAGGCTGAGCAGGATCCTGATTGACGTGAACTTGGCCACCGGCGCGAAGGTCTCTTCATAGTCGATGCCGTACTTCTGCAAAAATCCCTTGGCCACCAGTCGCGCCTTGAACCGCTCGATCTCTCCAGCCTGGTTTTCCTTGATCCGAAACACCCATCTGCAGCTGATCGCCTTGCGTCCCTTGGGCAACGGCACCAACACCCACGTCTCATTCTTGCGAAGAGAGTTGATTTCCGAATCGCATGCTTCCTTCCACTTGGCCGCGTTGCTGGATTCCATCGCCGACGTGAATGTGGTCGGCATTTCTCCCACTGAATCCACAACGAAGGCCGCGTCGAAGCCTCCTTCTTTTGCGATGGCTGACAGCTCATCCAGTGCTTGTGACCGACTATGCCGCTTAGACCTTGGGATCTCCACCGCTTCCTCTAACGACCTAGTCCGCTGGTGTCGCTTGCTGCCAGGCTCGACGTATTCGTCCTGCGCAGCTTCTTCTTCCTTGCTTTCTTCTGGTTCAGACGATTCTTCTTGGTCTGTGGCATCTTCAACGCGAAGGTCCACGACCACGTCTTCTCCAACGTTGCGTCTCCCACCGTCGAAGACGTCTTCCATGAACTGCGCATCGCGGCTCACTAGCACACGACCGCTCTTGATCTCTTCAAACTGATACGCTTTCTCGTGCTCCGAGTACCCGAGAAACCGACAACGCACTGACCGAGCGTCGAACTTGGTGCGTTTCTCCTTCGGGACAGTCACATACGCATGGCAACCGAACACCTTAAGGTTGGATAGTAGCGGTTTCTTGCTAGTCCAAACTTGGTGCGGAGACTTGCCGTGGCTGGTAGCGCGTGTCGGACAGCGATTCCGAAGAAACGTCGCTGTCATCACCGCTTCACCCCAATATGACTTCGACAGTCCGGCATGCTCCAACATGCAGCGCGCACATTCCACCAACGTCCGGTTCATCCGCTCCGCCACTCCGTTCAGTTGAGGCGTGTACGGAGGTGTAAACTTCTGCACAATCCCACGCTCTCGGCAGAACTTGGCCATCTCACGAGACTTGTACTCGCCACCATTGTCACTGCGAAGTTGCTTCACGCGGAGAGTTCTTACGCGACCACCTGTCTGAGTTTCGGCAAACGCCACGAACTCAGCAAATTTGGCAGCCACCTCCGACTTGTTTCGCAACAAGTATACCACACAGAAGTGCGAGTACTCATCAATGAACGTGACAAAGTACTTCTTGCCACTGAACGTCGACGTCTTCATGGGGCCGCAGACATCACTGTGGATCACTTCCAACAGTTTCTTGGCGTGGTTCGGCGACTTGGGCATGTAACTCACCCGCGTTTGTGTGGTGAAGTGGATCACTAAGAATTTACGAAATGTTGGTTGTCACGATATAAAGCTATGAAACGTGAATCCACGATCCGCAGTTGGGGATCCAGATCTCGATGATCAATGATCTAGAGATATTACGTCGGGATCAAGCGGTGATCTGGGACCCGTCAATGGAGGTCTATATGCTGGGAATGAACATGGAGATATAATGTGTGGAAGTGAATGACGTGGAGGACTGGCGATAACGAGGTTATTATGCATGCAACTTGGATCTATATTGCGGGATCTAAGATCTAGATCCATGCGATCCAAGATCACCTAATGCCTGGGATTTACCTCCGGAATCTAGATCCAGGTCTATGGATCTGGATCCACAGCTGAATATAAGTGATCCGAGTTCCCGCACATTGTCTAGATCAAGTGGTGATCTGGAGACTGGGGGCATGTATTGGGCTTAAACAAGCTGTTAATAGGCATATCGCAAAGTGCTATGGTTGGATCCGGCCGGGAAGCACCAGATCAAGGTGGTCCGATAGATCCACAATTGGATCAAGTATGATCTAGCCTATTGGGGAGTGATCTGATGCGTGAAGCATGTGATCTGGATATTACAAGGCCCGAGGACGATATTGGTGAATGGAAGAGTCCAGATCACGACATAGCGACTTGTGATCTGATGTTTATGGTCCAGATCACTAGTGATCTAATGCTTATGGTTCAGATCCAGGGTGATCTGCAAAGATGTCGACTGCCATGATGGTGAGGACAAGAAAGGACAAGAATCAGGATAGCGTAATCAGTCGATGTGTCGTTAAGGATAGGATACAGGATGGGATAGGTCTTAACATTAAATCAGAACCGAATTTGCATCGTACGACACAAGTGCTTCGCTACGCGCCTGGAAACGGGAACTACATTGGCCCTACGGTATTAATAGCGATTTAGGTGTATAGATCTAGGGTGGTTGATAATATCTAGATAATATATTGGCTAGATCCAACCTCCTAGTATCTTACCCTAAGTGCAGATCCAAGATCCCGGTATTAATTGCTTAACCGGTAGATCTTCGGCTTCTCAACGATCAAGATCGCGCTATAGGAAGCGCCAAGCAATCAAAGGACCCCGCGTAAAGGGAAATCTACACAAAAGGAATTACTACAAGGCCGGATCCAGATCTAGGCCGCCGGATCTAAGCTCGATCTAATCGCTTAGACTCCGGATCTACTACTGGCGAGTGGTGTGAAGACTTCCACGCCACTCTACGACCCCAACGTCACGCCAAGACGTTCAACTAACACCGATCGAGCAACTTAGCAGTCACCAAGAGAGGAAGATCCAGCCCAACCGACGGGTACACAAGGTGAGCAAGTTCAGCAGATCACGGATCATCGGAGGACCCCCTTCGTTAGTCGGTGTCCGGGCATTGGTGGGAAGTTGGATCTAGCGATCTCGCAGATTTTGCTGATCCCGCTACACCACAATGGTGCGCGTGCCCAGATCTGTTGGTGACTCGGGATTTCACCGTGAGTCTCAAGAAGATGTTCAAGTGAAGGTTGAACAAGGGGAACAAGCGTCATCGGACCTCGGATCGACGATGATGCCGCTGAATGAATCAAGATCCGCGGATCAGCAGAGCGCTAGGAGGAACTCTGCTGACGGAAGAGAGGGTGATCTGGATCCAGATCCAGATCTAGAAGATAAACCTCTACCTCCACAGGTCCCCGCGGGGACCCCGGCGGATCTCGACGCAAGTCGTGATCCGTCAACAAAAAAGGGAAGGTGAAAGCGGAACCGTACAGACTGGTCGGATCTCCGGTCGAACCTCCACCATATCCACCCAAAGATCCTCCAATCTCCAGATCCGATAAGAAGAAGCCATCACGGAGGAAGATGAAGGCACCAGAGGGTGATGATGTAGATCACATCGGACGCAGATCTAGATCAAGCTGGTCAGATCGAGATCTAGAGAGCCTGTACCAGCACAAGGAATTATGTAAGTTCCTGAAGCAAGATCCAGTTATGCGGATCTTGGGAGTGAAGCAGATCGGGGATCTACGGAATCCAATATCCGCCCCGATCAACGCTGTCAATAAACTGGAGGCAGTCAAGGATCTACTGCGATTATTGAAGGAGGCAGGAATGATTGTCGGAGCTTTCGATGCAGATGATCTATTCAACTTGAATATGAAGGTGATCCAATCCGCCACCCAAGATCTATATTCCAAACTCAAAATCTTAGTTGGCGAGATCCCGCGGATCGCCGATCATGTACCATTGTCATCGGCAAGTATTGCGGATCACCAGACGGCCTCGTCAAACTATGCGTCGGCAGCCGAAGGTGGATCAGACATTTCATCGGAGCCAAAGCGAATATCATTGGGACTGTCCCGTACTTCAATGATGGAGGTGCGATCCAAGATCCAGCGTCAGGGTCCAGCCCGGTTTAGCCGCCCAGAGAAGATCATGTCTTCAGTCGACCAGATCACGGCAGCAACAATGTCAGAAGATCCGTCAGGCACTCTGCAAAAGTACTTTGAAGCTGCATTGAGTCGGTTCCTGGCCGAACAGCAAACGCCAAATGCAGATCAACACATATCAACAGCGCGTGATCCAGGATCACAAGATGTGGAAATGGAATCTGCAAAATCGGAACATAGTATATCTCAATGGGATATGATCCAGATGATATCGACTTCCCGCTCACTGCTCGAGCGACCGTAGCGACAGCCACGGCTGGATCCGCAAGATCAACGATGATCCAGAGAGTTCGGATCTCGGCGATCTCAGATCTGAAGGAGTTCTCCGGAAAGGATCAGGACGAAGATCGGTCCCGAGCGTGGATCGGCAAAGTAAAGTCAGCGTTTATGCGAGATCAAGCTTCAGACGAAGAGAAATGTTCAACCTTCGCTGATTTACTGGCCGGATCTGCCAAGAATTGGTACCGCCAATTAAGTCGATCTACCCGTAATAAGTGGGCGGATTTGCTCCGAGCTTTCCAGATCCAATATTGTGGACTTGGAGTATCGGTGGCAAGACAATATTATCTTGCTCGACGTCGATCAGATGAGTCTCCTCTCGAATATCTCTACCGACTGAATGTCGCTGGGCTGCGGGCGAAGTTGAAAATCAAGGATGGTGATGCCAAGGATCGGCGGGAGCATGTAGATCACTACATTGAAACTTTGGAGGATCAGGATCTGGGGGACAGCTTAACCTTATTGCGACTGTCAGATGCGGATGATCTGGAAGAAGTCCTACGTGCCCGTGAACGCGCGAAGAATAGACAGAGGAAAGCAGCGTTCGGATCTAATAAGTACCAAGAGAGGGCGCCCAATCAAACTTCGGCAGCTATGACGAAACGCGTTCGTGCAATCCGGATCCGACCATCGGAGTCTGGATCGGAGTCTGGATCCGACGGATCTGACGGATCTGACTCGGATGGAGATAATCACCGTCGGGTTTACTTTGTGTCCAAGCAGGAGATTACGCCGACGATGGAACATGGTATGGATAAAGAAGATCAAGCATCAGCTAGTCATAAATCTATGGATCAACTACAGCCAGATCACAGATCCAGGTTCCAAGGTAGCGGATCGGAACGGAGCCGCTGCTCGCACTGTGGATCTAGAAAGCACTCTGATCTGGGATGTTGGAGACGTCTCACCTGTAATAAGTGCGGTAAGCGAGGACATCCGGCAGATCACTGCCTTTTCGTATGCCGTGGGTGTGGATGTGGTGAAGTGGATTTGAAAGATTTGGCATTGGAATATCCAGGAAAGATCCGATTCGGACGTGATCGGACCTGACGTGATGTGATTGGAGTAGATGACGAGCTGATGTGGGTGGATCCGGTGGTGGATCCAGTTGATGGATAAGATTGATGGAGATTAGTGACACCTTGAGCGGGATGTGATAGATGTATTGGTATACGATCTGTACATGTATCCAGATCCGAAGAGCGGGGAAGATCTCGTATGGATATGGATGATGTGGGACCGGCGTGATTGTACTATGGGTGCAACAGTATGTCTATATACACTGTGGAAACTGGTGATCTAAGCCTAGATGTCCAGATCTAGGCTATAATCTATATCCGTAAAGACCAGATCGGTTCACATATGTGGGTCTATTCGGGGAATGTGGATCAAGGCTCATGAACCTAGATCCATAAGCGGATCCGAGTGATCCGGGATCTAGGGATATTATGGCAAAGATGAACGATGATTGGGGAGTTTAACGGCATGGAATAAGCTCGGATATGTTATAATTATGATTATCACGAAGTATTGTCACCGGATCATGCATGGAAACCCTAGATCAACAGGATCAAGGAGATCTAGCCGATCTGAGATTGGATCAGCGTGATCTAGCTTTATTAAGGCATGATCTGACTCGGGAGACGTGTGATCTGGACATTACGGTGGATGATTACGATATTGGAGAGAAGAGAAGGCCAGATCACGATATTGCGACTAGTGATCTAATGTTTATGGTTCAGATCCAGGGTGATCTGCAAAGATGTCGACTGCCAGGATGGTGAAGACAAGAAAGGACAAGGATCAGGATAGCGTAATCAGTCGATGTGTCGTTAAGGATAGGATACAGGATGGGATAGGTCTTAACATTAAATCAGAACCGAATTTGCATCGTACGACACAAGTGCTTCGCTACGCGCCTGGAAACGGGAACTACATTGGCCCTACGGTATTAATAGCGATTTAGGTGTATAGATCTAGGGTGGTTGATAATATCTAGATAATATATTGGCTAGATCCAACCTCCTAGTATCTTACCCTAAGTGCAGATCCAAGATCCCGGTATTAATTGCTTAACCGGTAGATCTTCGGCTTCTCAACGATCAAGATCGCGCTATAGGAAGCGCCAAGCAATCAAAGGACCCCGCGTAAAGGGAAATCTACACAAAAGGAATTACTACAAGGCCGGATCCAGATCTAGGCCGCCGGATCTAAGCTCGATCTAATCGCTTAGACTCCGGATCTACTACTGGCGAGTGGTGTGAAGACTTCCACGCCACTCTACGACCCCAACGTCACGCCAAGACGTTCAACTAACACCGATCGAGCAACTTAGCAGTCACCAAGAGAGGAAGATCCAGCCCAACCGACGGGTACACAAGGTGAGCAAGTTCAGCAGATCACGGATCATCGGAGGACCCCTTCGTTAGTCGGTGTCCGGGCATTGGTGGGAAGTTGGATCTAGCGATCTCGCAGATTTTGCTGATCCCGCTACACCACAATGGTGCGCGTGCCCAGATCTGTTGGTGACTCGGGATTTCACCGTGAGTCTCAAGAAGATGTTCAAGTGAAGGTTGAACAAGGGGAACAAGCGTCATCGGACCTCGGATCGACGATGATGCCGCTGAATGAATCAAGATCCGCGGATCAGCAGAGCGCTAGGAGGAACTCTGCTGACGGAAGAGAGGGTGATCTGGATCCAGATCCAGATCTAGAAGAAAAACCTCTACCTCCACAGGTCCCCACGGGGACCCCGACGGATCTCGACGTAAGTCGAGATCCGTCAACAAAACAAGGGAAGGCGAAAGTGGAGCCGTACAGATTGGTCGGATCTCCAGTCGATCCTTCACCATATCCATCCAGGGATCTTCCAGTCTCCAGATCCGATAAGAAGAAGCCGAAGAAGAAGGTAACGCGGAAGAAGATGAAGGCTCCAGAGATGACGACGAAGATCCGATCGGATCTAAACCTAGATCCAGATCAGGACAAGGGTGGTCAGATGAAGATCTGGAGAATCTATTCTACCACAAAGAACTTCGCGAGTTCCTGGACCGAGATCCTGTGATGCGGATCCTGAGGCTGAAGCAGGTCGGAGATCCAAGAGAACCCGTATCAGCTCCGATCAAGACTGCCAACAAATTAGAAGCAGTCAAGGATTTATTACGACTGTTGAAGGAAGCAGGAATGACCACGGAGCTTTCGATGCGGATGATGTCTTTGATCTAGATCTCAAGGTGATCCAGACTGCCACCAAGGATCTATTCTCCAAGCTCAAGATCCTCGTCGGCGAGATCCCCAGATCACAGATCCAGTGCCATCACCTCCGGCAAATGTTACGGATCGCCAAACGTCCTCATCGCATTACGCCTCGGCTGCCGAGGACGAATCAGATCTCTCATCGGAACCAAAGCGAATGTCTCTGGGACCCTCCGGTACTTCAATGCTGGAGGCGAGATCCAAGATCCAACGTCGGAATCAGCCGAGATCCGGCCGCTCAAGGACGATCCCGACCTCCGAAGACCAGATCACAGCAGCCACGACGTCCGATGCCTCATCAGGCACCTTACAGAAGTATTTCGAAGCAGCCATGAGTAGATTCCTGGCGGAACAGCGAGGGCCGATCATGGATCAAGGAGCGACGAAGATTCAGGATCCAGGATCACAAGATGTAGATATGGAATCTGTGAGATCTGAACGTAGCACATCTCGATGGGAGTACGATCCAGACGATATCGACTTCCCCACGGCCGCTCGAGCAACGGTCGCGACCGCTACGACCGGATCAGCCGGATCAACCATGATCCAGAGAGTCCGGATCTCTGCGATCTCAGATCTCAAGGAGTTCACGGGGAAGGATCAAGACGAAGATCGAGCCAGAGCGTGGATTGGCAAGTGAAATCGGCGTTCATGCGAGATCAAGCCTCCGATGAAGAAAAATGTTTGACCTTTGCGGATCTATTGGCTGGATCCGCCAAGAATTGGTATCGGCAACTAAGCAGATCCACCCGTAATAAATGGTCGGATCTGCTTAGAGCTTTCCAAATCCAGTACTGCGGATTGGGGGTATCAGTGGCTAGACAATACTATCACGCTCGACGTCGACCAGAAGAATCTCCCCTCGATTATCTTTACCGTCTGAATGTCGCCGGATTACGCGCAAAGTTGAAGATCAAGGATGGTAATGCGAAAGATCGACGCGAACATGTGGATCACTATATCGAAACTTTGGAGGATCAAGATTTAGCTGACAGGCTGACTCTGCTACGACTATCCGACGCGGATGATCTCGAAGAAGTGCTACGAGCCCGTGAACGTGCAAAGAGCAGACAGAAGAAAGCCGCGTTCGGATCTAGCAAGTACCGGCAGAAGGCAACTAATCCAGCACCTGCAGCTACGACAAAACACGTCCGCGCGGTGCAGATCCGGGCCATGGAATCTGAATCTGAGTCCGGATCCGACGGATCGGATGGATCTGACTCGGATGGAGACAATCATCGGCGGATCTACCTGGCAGCGAGCAGGATGTCACTCCAAAAGTGGAATCTGGTATGGAGAAGGTCGAGCAAGTACCAATCACCCACAAGTCGACAGATCAGGCCCACCAGATCACAGATCCCGGATCCAGAGTGGCGGATCCGATCGGAACCGTTGCTCGCATTGTGGATCCAGGAAGCATTCAGATCTAGGATGCTGGAGACGCCTTACTTGTCATAAGTGTGGCAAGCGAGGACATCCGGCGGATCACTGCCTCTTTGTGTGCCGGGGGTGCGGGGAATTACATGATATGGGAAAATGTCCTATGGAAGAGTTCTACAACCAGATCCGCCAATGGTTCAACCCAGCCAAACATGCAGGTATGCTTCCGGAATCTGCAGAGAAGATGTTAAACTAGGACGCTCGCCGGGTTGGAATCCGGTACGAGCCGAGCGCTCTAGATATTGCATCTATGCATTTGTGAACAAGATCGGTAGATCAGGGTAATAGGATCCCAGATCTACGCGATAATACATGTGATCTGAATGGAAACCGTGCTGTCGCAATCTCAAGTGTCCGCCAGGCGGACGATTACTCCAGATCCGAAGTGACCATGATGGTGGATCTCCACCCAGGAGAGATAAGGGGTTATTGGAAGCAACGGGATCCAGATCTGTGGTTCCAGCCCACAGATCAGGAGGATATACCAGTGATTCAAAAGCCAAGTCAGATCAAGGAGATCCGAAGATCCGAAGTTATGGATCTCTTGCCAGGAGAATCTCGGGGATATTGGAAACACTATGCCCCGGGAAAATGGTTCCGACAAGCCAAGATCGCTGGTAAGATCAACAATGAGAGAGGGATCTTGCTCTTAGATACAGGCGCCGAAGTATCCATAGTGGATACGGCCTTTGCTCGTAAGGTTGGGTGCTATATCGATACGAGCCAGATCCAAGATTGCGTTGGGATTGGCGAAAGTGTTTACAGGACAGAAGGAAGAACCCGGATCAAGATCACTATGGCTGGATCGCTGGTTTACTTTTTCGATATTTGGGTTGGAGATCTGGCAGGTCAAGATGCCATCCTGGGTATGGATTTCATGGTACCGGCGGGGATCCGATTGGATCTGGCCTATGGATCTATAAGTTTACCTGATGAGGTGCGGATCCAGCTTAGTGGGCGTCGGCAGCTTTACAGCGACAAGGCCAGGCTGGTAACTGTAGGAGAACATATCCAGATCGAGATCGGACAATCAGTGGAACTTCGGTTACATCTCCGGATGTCAGATCACGAGAAGTTCTGGGTCACCCGGGGAGATCGTTGGGTACCCACGGTGGTAAAAGGCCTCGGGAAGAGACGGTATCTGCAGATCACCAACGTGAGCGATAAGGCGATCATATTGCAAGAAGATGTGAGAGTTGGGATCTGGCTATCGGGTGATCACATTCCCCGGATGCCAGGATTTGTCTCGGTGGGGTCACGTCGGTATATGGAATGGCAAAATCTGGCTCTGGAAGCCACGGTGGATGGAAGATCCGAGCATGATGAGATCTTGATGGAATCCGCAGAGCCGATGGTGGATCGACCCTCCTACCCAACACCTCGTGGCATCCTGAAACGACCCGAGATCTCGCAGATACAGGTAAAACCAGTGTTGACGACCGAAGATCAAACATCAGCAGGACTAGATCCGCAGGATCGAACTCCGATCCAACCAGTAGAGACCGAGGTGATAAACCAAAATGTGGATCAGGTAAAGGCGGATGATTTGGATCCAGTGACCGGAGGATCAGCTGAAAGAGGTCCACCCGAACAGTTATCTATCCCGATACAGGAGGCGCCCTCAGAGGATCGAAAAAATTCCCCAGATCAGGAGCCGGATCCGGAGGTACATTACCACGAAGGTAATGATCTGTATGCGGAGGACGTGGATCAAGAGATGGCGATCCTCCCGGAAATTAACCCCACCACGGATGAGGTGAAGATTGAGGATATCCAAGTTGGAGATCCAGGGATCCAGACTACGGCGGAGATCGAACGATTACGTCAGAGGATCTGGAAATATCGACATCTTCTCATCGGAAAGGGAAATGCTCTACCACCGGCCGCAAGGGGTGTGTGTGGTGTGATATCGATGTGGGAGACGCTAAGCCAATCGCCCAACGAGTGAGGAAGATCGCTCCTCGATTCCGCGAGAAGTT
This sequence comes from Phytophthora palmivora, assembly GCA_008079305.1. Lineage (NCBI taxonomy): Eukaryota > Oomycota > Peronosporomycetes > Peronosporales > Peronosporaceae > Phytophthora > Phytophthora palmivora. The sequence continues at coordinate 13,872 of VOQZ01002173.1, forward strand.
ATCAGAGCTGATCAAAGGGTTATTATCAGCTAAGATGATCGGCTATTCCAGATCACCCTGGGCCTCACCGATCGTGGTGATCGTGAAGAAGAATGGGGTAGATATCAGGCTGTGTATTGATTACCGTCTGGTCAATAGTCTTACTCAACTGATGGTCTACCCTATGCCCCTGATCAACGATCTTCTAGAAGATCTGGATAAAGTTCTGTGGTATTGCTCCTTGGATATGGCCAGTGGATTCTGGGTGGTGACTATGACAGATCGAGCACGAGCGATCTCGGCTTTCATTACCCCATTTGGGCTATTCGAATGGAATCGTATGCCGTTGGCTTGAAGAATGCACCGCAGATCTACCAACGTCTGATCGACAACGCCCTATATGGATTCACTCGGATCCCTCCTCCGGATCGGATCCAAGATCCACAGATGTGTTTGAAGTGGGAGAAGCCGATGATCCGGATAAGCCATCAGTGATCGGACGTAGATCGTATATCGATGACATCCTTATACCAGCGGATAGTTGGGATCAGCTATGTAATCGAGTGGACGCCCTACTGGAGGCGTGCGATAAGTGGAATCTGTCGATCAGTGTGGTGAAGAGTTTCTGGGGTATGAATAACGTGGAATATCTGGGCCATCGCGTTTCGAAAGATGGACTGGAGGCGAATCCTAAGGATCTAGAGGCATTAACGGATCTAGCATTCCTGGATCGCTGAGATCGATGCAATCTTTTCTGGGCAGCTTGAATTATTACAGTCGATTTATCGAAGACTATGCTATCTACGCGGCCGTGCTGTACGAATTGAGAGAGGTCGATTTCGCTGCGATGTCCAAGGATGAGGTGCGGATCCAGATCAAGCGAAGTATGGAATATAAGGAGTTGGATCTACGGGATCTGAAGGAAGATCTAGGATCAGATCTGGCATTAAAGCCTGCGGAACCGTCGGATCCAGGAAGTCTAGATGGAGACCAGGCTGATCCACGATGGATTCGTGCTCATCGGGCCTTCGAGACACTCAAATCGAAGATCGCGTCTACTCCGATCCTACGTCATTTTGATCCGGGTCGAGAGGCGGTGGTGTGATCGTATATGCAAGTGATTGGGCGATCTCGGCAGCCCTCGTGCAAGAGTATGACCAGATCTACTATCCGGTCACCTTCGTGAGCCGAACGTTGAAGTCGAACGAGTTGAATTATAGCCCAGTGGAGAAGGAGGTGTTGGCGCTGCTACGGATCCTGGATCTCGGATATAACATGCTGGTGGGACGCCGGATCCGGGTGCTGACTAGATACTCCACGTTGGCCTGGTTATTTAGATCGACCGGATTACAAGGGCGATTAGGCCAATGGGCGTCACTGCTATCACCGTGGACATTAGAGATTGTGAAGTGTGTCAAAGGAGAAGAAGAGATCCTAGGGGTGATTGCGGCTAGTATCACGCCCAGATCCATGGTGGATGAAGCGTTGATCCAGATCTCGCCCAAGAAAGAGCCACGACGGAAGATCCAAGCTCCGATCCCTGTGATCCAAGCGGATGAGGAGCTGTATGTTGTCAGTTTCGATGGATCAGCCCGCGTGAAGCGTGGAGGTGGCGCATACAGTGCGATCTTGTGGAAGTTGCCTGAATGGACGGTGATCCAGGCCAGATCGGCCTATGCGGAAGATCTTACCGTCAATGAAGCTGAATATCATGGGTTGTTACTATGTCTGGATCTGTTGAGTACAGTGGATCACAAACGAGTGGTGTTCTGCGGCGACTCTAATCTGGTGATCCGACAAGTCAGGGGTGAGATCGAGTAAGGCACCCGGTCTGACCTTACTCAAGCAAAGGGCTTTAGATCGTCTAAGGGACTGGCCAGATCACGAACTTGTGCATGTGAAACGAGATTGGAACGGCAGTGCGGACAGTTTGGCTAGTGCAGCGCTACAGCGACAAGGTGGAGTGAAGATCGAGTCGGATGAGGATAAGCAGGATCTGATCACGTTGAACCGATTGGATGAGGTATTGGTAGTCAAGAGGACGGATCAAGCAGCCCAGATCACGGCGGTAGTGACTCGATCAGGCTTGCGATCGACGACGCGGACGATTTCGGATCCGCGATCATTACGGGAGGAGATAGTTCGAGATCTCAGGATCGATCGGATCCGACAAGCCCAAGACGAGGAGGCGTGGATCTCGGGATTGAAGAAGTATCTGAATGGAGATCTACAAGATCTGACCCAGCAAGAAGCCAAATCCTATGCTAATCTAGCAGCCGATTATGATTTGGATCACCATGATCTACTGTTCTACTGTCCCTCCACGAGACCGACGGATGCAGATCGAGATAAGCTGATGCGACTAGTGATCCCGGAAACTCTGTATCAGGACATACTACATCACTACCATGTGAGCCTAGAAGGTGGACATCAAGGGATCGGCCGAACTTATCAGCGGATCCGGGATCACTTCCATTGGAGAGGTCTGTATAAGAGTGTCCAAAGATACGTGGGTGAGTGTGTGGATTGTGAGACCGGCAAAAGTAAACCTCGGATCCAAGGAGAGTCGCCAGGTAACCTTCAGGCAACATATCCTTTCCAGATCATAGCCATGGATCACATCCCGTCGCTACCCAGATCGCACAAAGGGAATACAGAATTATTGATCTTTGAAGATCTATTACTGGATATGTGATCGCGAAAGCCAGCTCATCAAGGACTGCTCAGACTGTCGCCGAATCATACGAAGAATGTGTCTTCCGACGATTTGGGGCCAGCGAAGCGATTAGGCATGATCGTGAACCAGGATTTATGTCCGATTTTTTCCGAGCGTTTAATAAGATCTTGGGTCAGCGTCAACGGGCCACGATGGCATACCGGCCCCAAGCTAACGGATCTGCAGAGCGCATGGTCCAAACTACAACTCGGGCGATTAAGATGTATGTGCAGGATCTGGATCAACGAGATTGGGACGAGTATGCCGAGAGGATTACCTTCGCGATCAACACCGCGCATGATCGGATCCGAGGAGAAACACCTTTCTATATGGTACATGGGTGGGATCCTAGATCCACCTTGGAAGCGGTGATCCCGGTGGGAAGTACGCGAAGACATGATCGGGATCCACGACGGTGGAGATATCAGATCCAGCGGTATTATCAACAGGTTCGAGAACAGGTTAATCAACGACTGCGAGAGGCGATCTCAGATCGAGCGGATCTACACAACCAGGAGATCCGCCCGCATCAGATCGAGGTCGGATCTCGAGTGTGGTTATATCTCGATCGCGTGAAAGAGGGATATGCTAAGAAGTTGGCACACTTGTGGCATGGACCATTCCGGATTATAGAGAAAGTTGGAGAACATGCGGTGTGAAATTGGAGATTGCCGGATCCGGATATCATATTTTCCCTATGGTACACGTGAACAAGTTGAAGCTAGTGAAAGAATATCCAGATCGACCACTAATGCGACTCAATGTGGGAAGTCAAGATCGTCTGGATTTTGATGAAGATCTATTACCGGGGGATAGCTGGATCCAAGATCGCGATCCCGATGAGTATGAAGTGGAGAAGATCACTGATATGCGATCTGGACGAAGGACTCGATATGGCGGATCTACCGGAATTCCTTGTGTATTGGCGAGGATACGAGGATCCAACTTGGGTGGATGAAGCAGATCTCAACTGTGGCGCTCTGCTGCATGAGTTCCTGCGAGATCGCACGAATCACAATCGATTCGGTGTGATGCAATCTCACGAGGAATCGTGAGGCCGCAATCCACGACAACGAGCTGGTTGTTGTCGTGGTGAAATCGGTTGAAGGATCTACATGAAGGATGTAGATCGGAGGAAGGGGCATGCATATATACATGTGAAAGGCGACGATAATGGAAGATCAAGTCCCGGATCCAGAGATCCTAGCGGATCGAGGTAGATCACGATCTATGGAATGGATCGAGGCAAACGGAAGTATACAAGTCAAGATCATCGACATATATTGAAAGAAGTTATGAGGGAGACAAATCACTAAGAGAGCTAGTCACGATCTAGCTACTGGCCGGTGGTTGCGCTACTTGGAGACCGAAGAACTTACGATCCAGACGAGGAAGATGGCGCGATGGGGTGATCCGCAGTATGATCACGATAATGGTTGCGCCAAGGATCCGCCGTGTCGGCCTCCGCTAACGCCTCCAGCAGATCGGTGGGCTCCCGACGATTAAGCTGCGGATCGGCAGATTAGCACGTCTGGCTTCGATCCCGGGATACCAGGCCACTTCGTCAGTCCGCTTGGGGAAGTGGAGGAAGAATGGATCTAGGAGTAGATCCAGATCACACCACCCCTCGATCATGGCCTGGATCAGCGTGAGCAGCATACGCTTCCACCGATTGCCGGCGTGGATCTCCGATTGTTACGCTGTTTGGCGAAAGATCCCAGCCACGGCGACTGTGTGATCATGGCCGCGGTGATCGGGAACTTGTGGTCGATTCCCAGTACGCGATCAGCTCCGAAGCCTCGAAATCACGGTACTGTCGGATGAAGATCCAAGTCGGCCCACCAACATCGGCCTCGAAGGAGATTGGAGGCAAGGTGTTCCGGATCACCTGCCAAGGCTCCGCCGCTTGTAGTGCTTTCACGTTGGCTTCTGTGATCAAATGACCACAGAAAGCTGGGGCCGTCGGGATGTGTAGATCGTCGGCCGATGGGGGAAGATCCAGTCAGGCCGGAAAGGTAAGATCGGGAACAGGAAGTTCACAGTCATGGCGATCAAGGTTTGATTTGCCAACCGGGACTCAATCCATGGATCTATGTCGGCGGCGGCCATGACTCGGACAATCCGCCGACCGGGAATACAACGACCCTCAGGAATGGAGCCTGAGGGACGAAGGTGATCCGGGGAGGCTGACGTCCAGGGGGCGGGTTGGCGGGGCCAGATCCGCCCGTAGGACCAGGCCCATTGCTCTGATCTCCAGATCCCGCATCGGAGCCCGATCCATCGGATCCACCAGGAGATCCGCCGGATCCGGCTGCTGATCGGCGTTGGGGAGACGCATGATCTCGACGACGAGCCTCGGATCGGGATTGGGAAATGGCCATCAATGTTTGGGCCTCGTAGAGGTCATCGGCCACTTCCGCGTTCTCCTCCTCCTCCTCATCGGATCCGGATCCGACTTCAATCACCTCGCCGGATGATTGACTAGGTCCACCATCTTGGAGGGGGGAGTCGAGGCTTGATCTGGGGGAGGCGATCTTCTCCGGCAGATCCTCCACCCAGATCAAACTCGGATTCGTCCTCTTCATCCATGGACTCATCCTCCGCCTCGAGAGGAACGGATCGCTTCTTCTGAGGCCGTGAAGGGGAAGGCGAGCTAGATCTGCTACGAGATCGCTTGGATTTGGAGGCGTCGACGTCCTGATCCTCGCTGCCGGAAGTCTCCGCAGAGGGAGAGCGTGGGATCCCTCCCGCGGGTTGATCCGTGTCGGATCCAGGATCGAGCAATTGGGTCTGAGGAGGAGGCGCCCCGATGGTGGCGAGAGATGGACGAGAGGCGTTGGAAGGCGGCCGTGTATTCATGACGGAGAGCATCACGTTCACGGACCACTTTGCC